>CALYDF020002430.1:0-18801 GCA_944474145.2 Dicrocoelium dendriticum | reverse complement strand
CACATGGTCGGACCTTACGTGCTTATAAAAGAAGCAAACTTACCCCTTCCGATTCATAGGCAAACGGTCATCAGTCGCGCGCTGATGCCTGTTGGTTCACTCACCAGCTGGCCATGGAGGCGATCGGATATTGCAAATCCGACCCTATGTTCACGTGGAGCTGAGGCGACGTTCCCCACCCAGTAGAATGGGTAGCCAGCACCTGCTTCATGTAATTCACCTTGCTAAGCGAGCCGGGTTTCACTGGGCGCCGCAATATCGATGTTGTAGCGCGCCAGCTCCGTCGTGACCATTGCAATGCGTCGCTCCGGGCGGTCGCTGGAGTTCCGGTCCAGTAGTGCACACACGTTCCAGCATCCGATGCTGAGTGCTTTACGCGCAGGCATGCGATTGCATTGGTGGGCAGTCGCACGCGAGGTGGTCGTTGTGCTTCGGAGGTTTGCTTGAGGGACTCCAACCGGAGCCCTTAACTCAGTAGCCTGACCCACAAGGCAGTGGGGAGCAGATCCAGCTCGGGAATGTGATTGCAGAGACAGATTGGGATCTGCTTGACGGCCGTCACATGCAGCCTTTGAGGTACTGGAACGATTCATATATGTTTTGCGAACGTAGTAGGATACGCACCTGCGACCACGGCCAGACGCAGGTGGGTTTTGGCGGGTTTGCACCAATTTGACCAGGGGCTGCCTGGCTCGAGGCATGCAGTAGCAAACCACTGAACAGCCCGGAGGTGTCCTCCCACCGTCAGAGACAATGCGTGGCGTTTGTGCTCTACGCCAATCGAGCTGTGGGCTTATAACCCGTAGACTTGTTATCTCCCATGGTTAGGTTTTACGGGAAGTGGGCCGTCGACCACTTCCTAACCTCCGAAGAGGATGGACTAGGATAGTGCCACGGCGCCCACACCTGACAGGAGAACGACTCGGGTCTTTAGCCAAAGCCTTCGGTTAAATATACACCCGAATGGCAGCGGGTCTAGCGCATGGTCAGTTAGCCAACTCATGCGGATTGGTGTCCTGGATCTTAGCAGGGAGAAGGGCGGAATTTAACTCCCACCCAGCGGTCGCCAAGTGGAGGCGCCCAGCACATGAGACCATGGCGCAACAGTGGCAGCAGCGGGTACACCATCTGTGTGAATCTAGCCACCACCAGCCTCAGCGCACCAGAGGCTCTCCCGCCATATATATATGTTAGACGTACCTTATATTTACTTATGTATAATACACAAATATATAGACATAAATGGAAATGTATATAGATATGTATATTGTACTAAAATGCCTATGTATGTAAGCATCTATAGGTTATTGAATATAGTATAGGACATTGATAAGATCATAAGTAACAAATGTGAACGTTAATTAATGTTTCTGTGTAAGTCTCTATACTGACGCATGCTGTATGCATGATACCTGTTAAATGGTAGATGGAATAGATTTCCGGATTGCTATGTTGCGTAGGAAGAAAGTTATCCTTCATTACAATGGATTATGTGATATAAATTTGCGGACGCAGAGGAATGATATATATATATATATATGAGTTTGGACTGCGGAGGTTTGTTATAGGGATAATCAGACTGTTCCCATTTACCTTTGGTAAATGCGATTGCCTTCAATCACGCAAGGGAAAATGAGTTTGCATGAATTGATGGTATGTAAGCATGTAAGTGCGTAATCGCTGATTTCTGAGGTTAAGAGGTGTTATGCGGGAAAGTGGTTTCTGGAAACAGTGTCAATGGTGTAAAGAATATCGCGTCGGTAAGGGTGACGGACTTAATCAATGGTATTCTGTGAAGTAGGGAAAATGGAATTCTGTAAACCTTCCCGCAAAAGATAACTAATACGTAGTGCTCTGTGTGCATTAAGCTGAACTGAAGAGGCAGTGGATTTTACGTTAATGATATATATGTCTACAAGTAAACCGCTTGCATAGTGGAGTAACAAAACGTCATGAATGGGATGTTAATGTTTGGCGCAAGATATTGTCCATATAATGCTGACGGATGTGCATGGCTACGTTGTACTGAGGTACGCATTCAGTTGTTAAGGTGGTGTATGATTATATATGAGGTGGGCAGACGGGACGCTCAAACCATATGCAAATATTCTCGTCTAAGTGGGGAGCGTTGCGAACGCTCATCACCCACCAAGCGAGAATACTGAAAAATGGTTCATCAAATATGGTTACCGGAGGAGGGGAGGGCGCATCGAGATGAACATTGCTAAGTGTCAGTGCACTACAGAAACAGGGTTTACGAATAATGGACGGGTACATCGGCATGTTAGTGGTTGAAAAAGTCTGCATAAGGTGAACTTACCACGTTCTTATTGGAGGAGCATGTTGTTCGCATAGGTCGCAGGGTTGCGTCACACGTCTTGATGTATGAATTCCACCATATGTTGTCTGAAGATTACGGAACCACCCACTGAACCTGTGAGCTTGTAGTCCGCCGCAAGGAAATAGCAGAGTTTGCAAACTTCCTATGGGTTGTGGGACGACAAGACAGATTCAGGGGGTGGCCCTGAAAAGGGCCGTTGCTCCGTTCTCTAAGGAATGGGAAACGTAGAGGAACTGGAAGGCGAAGGAAGACCGGACACGGTGCTGTGGTAGGAGACGTCGAATGCACGTACGTCACAGAGGATCTGAAAGAGAAATCAGGATGGACAAGGAATATTACTTGTGGCCAGGTATCATTGCGTCATCACACGGCGGCGGCGGTACGTGGGAGGAGGCTCTGTGGCAGCGTGAGGTAGGAAGGCAATGGGCGGCGCATGTCACTGTGGCTCTGAAAGAGAAGTGAGCATGGAAGAGCTATGTTACCTGTGGCTACGTATCATTGCTGCACCAAATGGCGGCGGCAGTACGTGGGAGGAGGCTCTGTGGCAGCGTGAGGTAGGAGGGCAATGGGCGGCGCATGTCGCATAGGCTCTGAAAGAGAAGTGATTATGGTACCTGTGGCTGCGTACCAATGGTGCATCACATGGCGGCGGCAATAAGTGGGAGGATGATGAGTGGCAACGTCAGGTCGGAAGGCAATGGGCGGCGCATATCGCATTGGCTCTGAAAGAGAAATCAGGATGGACCAGCAATGTTACGAGCATGTCAAGCATATCGTCTGCAAAGGAGCGCTTCATGGTAAGCAAGACAGAACAATGCCGCTTTCAATAACGACGGAGGCGTCCCACACCGCCGACAGTGCAGTTCAAACGAATAGCATTGAGACTAGACCTTACCATGGTGCGATGGTTTGCGTGCCTCAGCGATCCACTGAGCTATGCTGCGTGGTGCTTTTGCACATTCACAGACACTCATACCAGATTGTTCAATGGTTAGAGGCCAGACAAAGGCAGCCTCCTGGTGATGAACGTTGGGGTTAGGAATAACGGTGGCTTCTTGTAGCCCAAAACGAAACCTGGTGCCTTCCGTGAAGGGGCACTTGCCAGATTAGCAGTACCTGCCCGTCACAGTGAAGGTACGGTGTGCAATGCAGCGGTATGTTCGACCGCACTATAACGTTGTGAAAGCTAGCCGCTGAAAGGAACGTACCTGAAGAGGGTAGTTCGGTTCCACTACCTTTTCTCAGACAACCTGGAAAGAGGCAGGCATCTAGATCTCCCAGTTCAGAACTTAAGCAAAGATAAGGCGGCATCGCGTAGGCAGCTTCCTCGCTGCTTTCACTGCCACGCGTCATTACTGGCGTTAGACTAATCCCCTGTGGTTGGAACAGTCTGTGCGACTGCGCTTTTTGTATATTGCCACTATAATCCATTCACTCCAATTACCCGGAACACATTATTGCTTCCGGATACCTACGACTAAGGTCAGTGCTTTGCAGAGGACCTCACCTCCATCCTTAAATAGTGCAGGTGGCAGGGAATCCGGGCCAGCGGCAGGAAAACGATGTAGGGCAGTGATCGCGTTTCGGACCTTGGCCTACGGAGGCTCCAAACTAACCGTCCATGGGTAGTCCAGCATCACCTGACTAGGAAGAGGTCAGGGAGCAGAGGGCCAGCTGAAGTGATCTTTAAAGTGGTCCGCCCTACGAGCCATACGGCGCTCCATATTGTGTATCGGGGCACCCGCACTGTCTCCGATGGTCTCACTGACGCCTGGTTTCCTGGGACCAGTGGTGCGGGTTAGCTGGAAGAGCTTGCGGTGATTGCCTACTGCTCCTGCCTCCTCCATTTTTTGAGCCCGACTGATCCACCGGGCTTCCTTGCCAGCACGTACGCTCCCATTTTGTTAACACATATTAGCCGGTGTGGTCACATGGTGTTCTGAACCAGGCGGTAGGTGTTCCACATTCCAACGGGTTCATCGACCTCTCCGCTATCCAGTGACTAGTGCGGTGACGATGGATAGCGCCACAAGTAGATGCTCCTGCGTCGTGCATGGCGGCCGAGATCCCATTCCACTGAACCTCAGTGTCAGTTGGAAAACACAGCGAGAGTACCGTATGCAGTGCGTCTTGATAGGCTTGCCTGACGGAGGGCTTAGACAGTTTCTCAGTTGGCAATCGGAGGAGACGCTTGGTGCCCGTTCCGGTAAAGTTCATGGAGAAACGACAGCTAACCAACGCATCATCACAGTGCGCACAGGTACTCACGTACGAACGGCATTCAAGGATGTAACCACGCCATCTGTAACTTATGGCTATGTGGTCTATTTGGGTCCATCGCTGGCCAGCTGCCGGTGGACGCCAAGTGGCACTTCGCCGCCCGCTGTGTGTAACAGCATCGCTACAAAGAAGCAACTGGTGCTCCGCACACAGTTGCAGCGGACGCTGATCACGACAATCCCTGGGTGGGATGGGTTTTCATGGGGCGGAAAATAACTTCCGCCTGACCACCTGAAAACCCACCGGACGGAGGCCTTGCTGACGATCCGCCCGTCTAGTTGAGACGTCTTTCGTAGCCTCCTTTAACCTCTATATAATTGCCAGTGTTAGGTCACGCTGAACGCGGACACCAGCAACATGAAGTTGGAATGCAAACCGCAGTAACCATTCGCGTTCCGCCGGAGTAGAAAGCACCACGCGGATTAATCCCGGTTTCCTTGATTTCCCGTGTATTTCGGCAGCAATGACACGTGGATTGGCCGGTGCCGTTGTGTTCATGTGGAAAACAGAGTACACTGACAACAGGTATACAATCAGAGAACAACCACAATGAAAACGCAAAAACAGCGTGCGAAACAGGGATTAAAACTGGGAACAACGGCAAAAATTACCAGTAAGCGATAAAGACGCTTTCACCAGAACCGCTTTCATGGATGCAAGATATCCCGTCGCAAGGAGACTGGACCTTAACGTGGTGCGACGGTTTGCGTACCTCCTTGACCAATTGAGGTATACTGGGTGATGCCTCCGGGCACCTTCAGAGCTACTCCTACCACGTTGGTCAATGGTGAGAGGTCAGACAAACTCAGTCTCCTGGTCCTGGCGCAAGCCTCGAGGTGGACAGCAGTTCACTAGGCAGCGAGAAATGAAGTCACTGACCACCAAACTGGGTGCCGTTGGTTCTTCTCGTCTTCCGGGCTGGAGTCCACGTGACTCGCCTTGTGCTTCGCCTTGTCTCCCCGATGCCGCCTTAGGTAAGAACGTCAGCCACCTGTTTGTGACCGTATGTTGACTGCACCCGGTGTAGGCGCGTTGACCATGAATGTTTGCTTAGGGCATAAAGGTTTTCAGGTAAGTCCCCCTTCTCTCCCTCTTCTTATTCCTTATTTCATAGCTCGTTATGGTTGTATGGCAGCGAGGCATCAGTTCAAATGGCTGATGCACTGCTGTTATTGATGATGACGATGATCATCCAACATATCTTGCATTGGAGAAAATTTGACAACAGTCTAATTTCCTTTCCCGGGTGTATGCAAACACTGTTTTCCACGTTAATTCACCGGAAAAGCTACATCACTATGGCACGCCAAAAATCGAGTTACCGCGTAGCACTAACCATGCTACCACGATACTCATTGTTTGGCGTCATATATTTTTCGCTAGTGATTTCTGTGGATGCACAGTACACGGCTGGTAGCTTACCGCAAGGATGCCCACCAAGTTACCGGTAGATCAGTGGGCCTGCACCGGTTGCATTTCGTTCTCCTATTTTCTATGTATTGCGGCCCAGCAGCAGAGGTGTATCCCACCTACAGCTAACCTTTATGATTATGATGCTGCTCATGCACTTGTTAATGCAAGGCGAAGCTCGCAATGATTGAAAATGTGGGACTAATACAGCATTCTGCGAACCCCGTACCCGCAAGGATCCCGCAAATTACCGGCGTATAACGCCTTCCACACCGTACCTTCCAAGTACGCGTGCACGGAGCGTTTTCCCTTCCCATCCTTGCCCCAAACGGAGTTTCACAGTCGGACCACCGACCTGCATACGCACTGATGCTCACACACCTGCACAGACGGCGTAACTGCAAGTGACAGTAAATCGCTTGACGAATCCGCGGACCGCCAACTAGATGGAGTTTCGTCCCTTCTTTTCCCGTACGTAATTCATTTTCAGATGCCTTTCCGAGGGCCCAGTGCAATGTCACCCTTTTACTCCCCGTGCATTCAGTTAACATGACGAGAAAGCCCCGTGAATATAGCGCTAACAAACCACTCTCACCGGCTATAACATTGCTGGGCCTTTCATTGGTCCAGCAACGCACTGTTCCCCATGTAAGGGATTGCAATTACACGGCGCAGCGGTGTAATTGGAAGCGACAACCAACTATGAATAATACGGATGTCCCAGTTACAATGGTCACTAAATAGGCAAGGAAGTATGGAGTTCCGGAAGAAAAGCAATGCCGTGCGCACTTACCGATGGTAAGCGTTTCCCATTTGGAGAACTTCATTACGCAACATTGACATTGTGCTCTTTTGCATCCCTAAAGAAAAGCAATGTTACATACGTGAAACGGAACTTACCCGCAGCAGTGCCTACATGTGTATGCCGGCTCCCCATGGTATGCTGCGCAAGTTTGATGAAACCATCTACAGCATACATCGCAACTTATCCAATCGACATGCTCCGAGCTCCCACAGGCGTCCTCTTCTTGCTCACACAAAGCACAAACGGCGCTGTCCGCTTCTTCGGCAGCAGTGCCCCTCTTTGCACGCCATGTGTATGTGCGGTAACGCGCGGATGTTCCCCTTTTCAGGGTACGGAATTTCAACTCCCATGAGATCATGCTGGAATCCACCACCTCTACCGCACGGGCTAACAATGGTGACTTCCGTTTCCGGCGCCTGCGGTCGTTGCAAGGAACCTGCGAAACACCAGCCCCTGGCGCCACCAAGGGGATCGCTTCGCTAACGTCAGTTTCCTGGGAAATTCCTGCCGGTACGCGTACCATTGCCTGCCGTCACCTGGGTAGCCACACCGGAGGATGACGCCTGCTATCCTTGGAAGCTAGGCAGGTCTTCCAAGGATAACCGTTGTAATTGTTCCAACTTGGATGATCGCGCGTACAGCTGCACATTACTGTGACTAGCGAGCAGCTCACGCATGCATGCAAATACGCCCATCGTGCGCTGAAACTCCTCCGTGCCCATACTCAGGATCTGCGCTTCCAGACCAGCAAACATATCCCGAGTGATGCGAATTTTGGCGGGCCGGTCAAGGACTCCATCACTGGGGCATCGCACCCGCGCCACCGTCATCGTTCCTTCCCTGTCCTCCGAAAGGACCGGCGCAGATATACTTACCGCTGGCAGCACCCAACGGCAACCAAGAAGCACATCCTCCTCGTCGTAGGCGTGTAGGCTTCCACGTGAATAATGTGCGCACATGGAATGCGCCACTGCCGATTAAATCTACATCCGCACGCGCTGCCATTTTCGATGACGACACGTTGCATGCCAACGCGCTCGTCGTCCACCAGCCAATACCCACCGTCTTGGTTAACACTGCGAATGCGAACTCGAACACTGTGCCGCGCGTACTGCCGCCGGGCGTAGGACGACATCCTGCTCAATATCACGTCCCCACTGCTGACACCCTGCTCAACCTCGCATATACGAAGCTGATCTCTCGCAAGCGCTGTTTCCCTCTCCTCAATGATGCCACTAGCACGCTGCACTATCACCTGAAACAGGTGAAGTAGGGTTGACCGCTCGCTCAAAGTTTCTTTCAGATGCTTATTTTCAGTCTCAACGCGATTCGTGCTGTCACATCCGAATAATACCACGTGGCCCATCAAATGCGCTGCCCAGCTAAGCCGCCATGAGATCCACGTACGACGGAGGTATTGGAAGCATTCAGCGCTGCGCAGGGATATGCCTTCCATAATCCGATGATAATGCGCGCAATCGTACGTGTACAACAACGACCGCAGCATGTTGAACAGAGCCCTCTTATCTTCCGTGTTACAGAACGGAAGGTGTGAACAACGCCGCTGCATGTCCCGCATTATGTGTACCCGGCAGAATACGATGTTCGCAGTGGGGTACGCATTCCGAAACGCATTCACTTGAGCGGTGCACTTGTCCATCACCAAAGTCCGAGCACCGGCAACCGCGGGGGCCAATTCCAACATACCTCTTACTGCCTCTTCGTAAGCAGCCTCCGTCTCATTTGGCAACAGCGCATAAAAAACTCATACCGAGGCCGCTAACGTCCACAAACATGCAGTGCCATAGGATGTAGCCGCCGTAATTGATCTGATATGTCGAGTCCGCCAAAATTACCTCCCCGTATTGGCCCACCAAATCCAGCATGCGCGAAGGGACGAAAAACAGGTACCGAATCTCATTCCCCTCATGCATAATTTTAACCTGACCATTTCTTTGCAACAGCTGTGTTACCTCCTCCACCTCGGTGACACAAGCGTTACGATGACGCCGCCGTATGTCATACAAATCCCGCCTTGTTAAACGAATGTTATATTGCTGCCGCACAAATGCACGCATCTCCTGGGTCCGACGAAACGTTTTCATTAAGTTCAGCACCATGCGTTCCTGATCTCCTGTTAGCCTCCGATTTCTCACATACAGCCAGGGCTTCCCAACGTGAAAACTGTGCGAATGCCACAGAAACGCATTCCCAATCTCGTAACATTCGCCCTTAAACGTCACAGAAAAGCGAGCAGGGCAATTGTAACAGCGGTACCTATAGTAATCTTCTCATCAGGCAGATACCATGCACTTACCGCTTTCCAGCAACATTGCTGCGCTTCCGATGCACACATACAAACAGAATATACCGGTACGGGCATCCTTCCGGTAGCACCTGTCCGGTCTCCCTCTGGTACGCCTTCGCAGTTATAACGTTCCGACGAATAAACGATGTTGCCGTTTCAATCTGAAACATTTTCAGATCCTCTTTCACCGATGCGAAGTCCAGATAAGGACCCTTAAGTATACGTCGGAATACAAGCGAGTCATCCACCATGGCTGCTACGCGTGAAGCGGGAAAATGATTAACCATCGTAACGCATTTAAACCCCTTAGTATATTGATTACTAATTGAGGTCTTAGCATTTCAACAAGCATCCTAAATTATTAATAAACATTACCATGCGTTCAATGGCCCCAAATTTACCTCCTACCACCTACAACCGTGTGTACCGAAATCATACTGCCAAAAGCTCATTATTTCCAAGTGGCGGATACGACGCTCCGGTTATGTAGGTCCCTTACAGGCCTTCGACTTCTAGAATTGTGGTTAATACGACGTTCCTTCGGAGTCCTGACGGGCGGCAGCTTTACGAGGCTGTTCTCGGCTTTCATTCGGCCTCATATGTGTCCAGACTTGTTCGCCCTGCCTCGTCCGAGACAAAATGAGCTAGAGAGGGTTTTACGAGTCCGTACTAGGTTAGTCCAGGGACTACGGAGACGGACGTACCCCGAGCGTCTACTTAGTTTGGGATTGCATTCAATGCACTACCGAAGGCTTAGAGGAGACCTAATCCAAACCTACCATATCCTAACTGGGAGGGTTGGTCTAGATTTATCTGAGCCATTTAGTCCCGCTATATTATCTGTTCTACGCGGTCACTCCTTGAAGCTGGACAAACCGCGGTCCGATGGGATTAAGGCGGAACTCCTGCTGTCACGCCGAGTTATCGACGGCTGGAACATGCTTCCGGAAAGTGTTAGCAGGGAATCTAGGGTTAAGGGGTTTGAGCGGCAACTTGACGCTCTTGGTGGCAACATGAAACCTTTCCATTTTCCTGCATAACTCGCATCTTCGTACTTCGATTTTCTCTTCTCTACTTTTCTTCACGCCCTGGTATTATTTTCTTATTTAAGTGCACTTCCTTATTCTGTACCTTCGATTTCTCTTCATATCCTTTGCTTACTGCACCTGACTGCCATAGCAAGGACTGCTAGGGTAGGAAACGTGGGCATTAACTGGTTGGACAGGGTGCGATACGGGTGTTCCGTTTTAGATCCATCAATAACTGAGCACTTCATCAATTCCTGGCTCAACGATCCACTCAAGATGGAACACTCAAAGGATTCTCCTATGGTTCCAGTCCTACCTGAACTGAACTGAACTGAACTGACCCATAAATACAGGCAATGTCCGCAGTCGTTGTACGGTGTTCGTTGGCGTCGATTAATACGTTGTTTTGTCAAGGTCATTGTAGTTTTGCTTTTTCCTACGGTTGGGCTAGTAGTTTTGTGGAACAGCAAATCTTTATTTTTGGAGTTGCGTCTATTGAGAAGATAATAACACCTTCCGAAGTTTATCGCCGAAGCCGAGAGCGAGGAACGTTTTAAGTATTTATTGAATTCTCATTTTAGTTTACGGAGATCCAGCTGGTTGCAAAGCAACTTCAATGGTTTTTCGTGGGGCCCTGTTCCGCAATGACCTAGCCTATCTCCGCAACGATTGGGAAGTGACGGAGCTGACAAAGTAACTTCCTTCTGCTCTCCATCATCCCATGATCCAATGATACCTGTGGCGCCAAACGACATTGCTAAAACAGCAATCATCACCCCATTCGGCCTATTCGAGTACATCAGAATGCCTTTCGGCCGCAGCAACGCTGCTCAAACTTTTCAGCGTTTCATTCATAAGGTAACGCGGGGACTCGAAGGCGTTTATCATTATCTAGATGCCATTCTTATCGTCAGCTTTTCTGAAAATGAAGATCATCAACTCGACGCTCTCTTCCAACGCTTGACGCAACATTGGATTACCGTCAACGCCGATAAATGCGGACTTGCCCAATGCTCCATCGACTTTCTTTGCCACCGAATATCCGCCTCTGGTATTGTAGCTCTGCCAGACAAAATCCAGGTACTGAAGGATAATCCTGCTCCTAGTTCGCTCAAACAGTTACGCCAGTTCCTTGTGCTAGTTAACTATTATTGACTCTTTATTCCTAACTGCGCGATCATTGTTCGACCAATGACTGACTTGCTCCGCGTTAAACAACGCTCTTCATTTTGCAGACGACGCTAGACTGTCTTGAGAAGCTCAAAGACGCTATCTCCAACATAGCGCTTTTCGCCCACCCGGACACATCAGCGCCACTCTCTCTGACAACTGACCCATTTGACACTGCCGTCGGTGCAGTCCCTCCCCATCCCTTTTAGCCTGTAGCGCCTGTAAATTTAGTTATCTTTCATTGTACACTCCTTTCCTATTACAACCAATTATTTACATTAACCTTGTATACTGGTTTTGATTGATAAATAGCACTTTTTGAGCCACGCAGGCAAATCGACGTGTTCTCTCTGTGTTCTTGGGGAAGGTCGAATATTTGTCACGGCGGGAAAAGGTTTCGCTACCGTTGTCCTCGGTTACATCCAAGTTTGTTTGCATGGCTGCAGTGTACATTCTTGATTTTGGTGATATTAAGGTGCGGAGAAATAGAAAATAATGCTACATTTATTTAGTTCGTGAAAACGGTTAAGATAAATTAAAGTGATGGCTACAGGCGTATTTGAAGTTCACGGCATAATGGAAAGCAGGCAAATGCTAAATAAAATGTAGTGTAAACGGGTTTTTTGGAGCAAATAAGTGTTAATACAATTGTTTCTTTTATGTAAAGTTTATGCTTGGAGTAAGTTACTTGATTGGATAAGGGATAAACGTATCTTGTGCCTGATTATTGTATTCATTGTATTTTTTAAAAACGCGACTAATGAATGCGAAATTTACAACTAATATATCTTACCAACTGGCGTTTTCTGTACATACTTAAATATAAAGCGATCTATACACGCCTGTTTCAAATCCGGTTATGAAAGCATCACCATTTAGCCTGATGTACCGGAACACAAAGTCCCTCATGGCCGATTTTTCATGTCAAAAATTAGCCACTCTCGTGTTCTTGTGCCACGGATTTTATGGCATTGTCGGTCACTACGTTCTAACCTAGATCAATATTCATCCACAGATCTCGTTCCGTCTCAACTGGTTTCACCATCGTCGTTTGTCATCCATCGGATTGTCTGACGCAAGAGGACTAGGATGTTTTATGTGGTTGGACTTCTAACCCACGTCGAAACCCTTCTGTGAGTCTTGTCATTTCTGATCATCATTTATTCATCTTTATTTCTCTTTGGGCCCGAGTCCACTACATAATTGGTGACCCCGAAATTTTTCTTAGTACTTCATATTTTTGTAAGCTCAGAACTCCCAATATTCTTTTTTTGCACGACTACTATGGAATCCAAACCTAGTTCGAGTACGGTTCCCTGTGAAAACCATATTTCCTTTAATTTACCTGCTTTTGGTGCATCTAATCCTCGCGTTTGGTTCACGCAAATTGAGGCATATTTCCGTTTCCGTAGGATTACTACACAAGAGACTATGTTTTCCTATGTGGCTACTCAGCTCCCTACGGATATTGCCACTGAGGTGATCGACGTCCTAGACCCAATGCCAACAGAATTTCCTTACGATACCCTTAAAGCTGCTGTGTTAAAACGCACGACCGCTTCAGACGAGTCTCGCTTAAAGCAACTCCTATCTGGTGTTGAACTTGGCGACCGCTCCCCATCTCAGTTACTGCGACACATGAGAACTTTAGTTGGTAGCTACAAAGTTGATGACTCAGTCCTGCGCCAACTTTGGACTAAATGTCTACCACCTAATACCGTCCTGGTTTTGTCCGTCCAAGGTGATGAAACTTCGCTTGATAAGTTGGCTGAACTAGCTGACAAGGTGCATGAATGCTTTTTCAAGCATCCCATTAATCAGGTCTCGCAGCCTACTAACGCGTTTGAAAGTACATCTGTAATGGATAGGCTGCAGAACCAGATTGAACAGCTAACCGCCCAAGTTTCCGTCATCACCAAACGTCTTAACCGCCGTCGAAGTGTATCACCTGGCCGTAACACACGTGCTCTACCCTCCAACCGTGACCAACTGAATCGTTTCTGTTATTTTCACAAACGATTTGGGGATGCTGCACGGAACTGTAGGCCGTGGTGTTCGCACCCTAAAGCCTTTCGCTTACAGGACCAACAGGGAAACTCGCCGGCCAGCCAGTAATGGCGACAGCTGCCGCTGGCCAACACCATAGTCGCCTTCTCCACGTGTTTGACAACTCAACCGGCTACCGTTTTCTCGTCGACACGGGTGCCGAAGTTAGCGTCATACCCGTAGGTACACACAAACGCCAACTTTCGTCGGGGTCCCAGATCTAGGGTTAACAGTTTCTGACCGTACGTCTGAATTTTCGTACCATTGGCCGCCTGGAGTGTGACATGCCCCGGAGAAAGTTGGCGTTTGTGTGTACCTACGGGTATGACGCTAACTTCGGCACCCGTGTCGACGAGAAAACGGTAGCCGGTTGAGTTGTCAAACACGTGGAGAAGGCGACTATGGTGTTGGCCAGCGGCAGCTGTCGCCATTACTGGCTGGCCGGCGAGTTTCCCTGTTGGTCCTGTAAGCGAAAGGCTTTAGGGTGCAAACACTACGGCCTACAGTTCCGTGCAGCATCCCCAAATCGTTTGTGAAAATAACAGAAACGATTCAGTTGGTCATTGTTGAAGGGTAGAGCACGTGTGTTAGGCCAGGTGATACAATTCGACGGCGGTTAGGACATTTGGTGATGACAGAAACTTGGGCGGTTAGCTGTTCAATCTGGTTCTGTAGCCTATCCATTACAGATGTACTTTCAAACGCCTTAGTAGGCTGCGGGACCTGCTTAATGGGATGCTTGAAAAAGCATGCATGCATCTTGTCAGCTAGTTCAGCCAACTTATCAAGCGAAGTTACATCACCTTGGACGGACAAAACCAAGACGGTATTAGGTGGTAGACATTTAGTCCGATGTTGGCGCAGGACTGAGTCATCAACTTTGTAGCTAACAACTAAAGTTCTCATGTGTCGCAGTAACTGAGATGGGGAGCGGTCGCCAAGTTCAACAACAGATAGGAGTTGCTTTAAGCGAGACTCGTCTGAAGCGGTCGTGCGTTTTAACACAGCAGCTTTAAGGGTATCGTAAGGAAATTCTGTTGGCACTGGGACTCCGACGTCGACTACCTTGGCTTTTCTTAATCGCCGACGTTCAGAAGCCCATTCTTGGCATCGATTTCTTGACGAAGTTTGGCATCATCGTTGATCTCGGAAACAGGAAACTCCGTGATAGCGTCACCTCACTTACTGTCTCCGGCAAAGTCCTCGCTATCGACTCGATTGGCATTCGTTTGGCTCTGCCTTCCGACAATAAGTTTACTGCTCTTCTGCGCAAGTTTCCGTCCATTTATCAACCGATCAGCGACGACTTTCAGCCCAAACACGAAATCCGCCATCACATCGAAACTAAAGGCAATCCTGTCACCGCCAGACCACGACGTCTTGCTCCCGACAAACTCGCCATTGCCAAATCTGAATTTCAACACATGATGAATTTAGGCATTATTCGTCCATCGAATAGCCCATGGTCATCCCCACTTCACATGGTTTCAAAGAAATCCACAGGGGATTGGCGACCATGCGGCGACTATCGCGCTCTAAATAACGCCACTGTTCCAGACAAATACCCAATTCCCCACGTCCATGACTTTTCCATGAGTCTATACGGGAAACGCCTTTTCTCTAAAATTGATCTAGTCCGCGCGTATTACCAGATTCCGATGGCCTCAGAAGACATACCTAAGACCGCAATCACGACGCCATTCGGTCTTTACGAGTTTCTCCGTATGCCGTTTGGTCTCCGAAACGCTGCCCAGACTTTTCAGCGATTTATTGACCAAGTCCTTCGTGGTCTTGATTTTGTCTTCGCCTATATCGACGACATTTTGGTGGCCAGCGCAACCGAAGAGGAACATCTGTCTCATTTACACCAGGTTTTCCAACGTCTAGCTCATTTTGGTGTCACAATCAACCCTGCTAAGTGCATTTTTGGCATGCCTAGCATCGATTTTCTTGGACATCACATCGACTCCACAGGTATACGTCCACTTCCGGACAAGGTCACTGCCATCACCGACTACCCTGTGCCTCAGTCCATAAAGAGCCTCCGACGTTTCCTCGGTATCATTAACTACTACTGTCGTTTTATCGCTAACTGTTCCGATGTCCTAAAACCGCTTACCGATTTACTGCAGCGTAACCCGAGAAAGCTAATTCTGTCACCCGACGCTCTAGCTGCTTTCGAAAAAGCCAAACAAACGCTAGCAACCGCGACTTCGCTGAGTCATCTGAACACAGACGCCAGCACCAGGTTAGTACTTAAAACCGACGCGTCGCAATCAGCCGTCGGAGCCGTTTTACAACAGGTCATAGACAACGAAGTCCAGCCTCTGTCCTTCTTCTCACGGAAGCTCCAGCCGGCTCAAACCAGGTACAGCACGTTCGGCCGTGAACTTCTTGCTGTTTACCTCGCCATTAAGCACTTCCGCCACATCCTCGAAGGACGCCACTTCATCGTTCTAACTGACCATAAGCCACTTGTCTACGCATTTAACTCGCCAGCTGATCGCTATTCTCCTCGGGAGACAAGGCATCTTGATTATATCTCGCAGTTTACCTCTGCCATCCACTACATCGAGGGGCCAGGCAACATTGTCGCTGACGCGTTATCCCGCACCGACATTCACCAACTGTCGACATCGTCCATCCACTTAGAGGACATTGCTGCTGCACAAATCACTGACTCTGATTTCGAATCTGTTCGCAATAACAAAGCACTGAAGTTCGTCCAGTTACCCTTGCTTCACTGTGATTCGAAAATACATTGTGACATTTCCACCGGTAAGCCGCGTCCATACGTCCCATTGTCGTACCGGCGGAAAATTTTCGATCATCTTCATGGCCTCTCCCATCCGAGCATCCGTTCTACCGTTAAGCTCATCACGGATCGCTATATTTGGCCAAACATGAATACTGACATCAGGCAATGGGCAAAATCCTGTATTCAATGCCAAAAGAGTAAAGTTCATCGTCATACCATTACCACTCCAGGAACTTTCTCACTTCCAGACGCGCGTTTCAAACACGTTCACCTGGATATAGTTGGACCATTGCCTCCTTCAAACGGTTTTACGCACTTATTGACTTGTGTTGATCGTTTCACAAGATGGCCGCATGCAGTCCCATTGCGTGATACCTCTGCCGAAACTGTCGCTCACACTTTCGTTGAATCGTGGGCATCTGTCTTTGGTGTACCTGCGACCATTACCACCGATAGAGGACCACAGTTCACGTCCACCTTGTTTCGTGACTTAAACCGCCTCATGGGATGCAACCACTTACGCACTACCGCATATCACCCTGCTTCTAATGGTTTGGTGGAACGTTTCCATAGACAGTTGAAGGCAGCTTTAACAGCCAGCGCTACATCCTGGTACGAAGCCTTACCTATCATACTGCTCAGTATACGCAACACAAGCAAGGAAGACATCGGCTGCTCTCCTGCTGAGCTTACCTTCGGTACAACGCTCCGACTTCCTGGTGAGATGATCATCGATTCCAGAATCACCGGTGAATCTGATCCCACTTCATATGTCGCCCGGCTTAAACATCATATGAGTCAGCTCCAGCCAACGCCGACGAGAAGGACATCACGCATACCTCAAGTTCATAAGGATTTACATTCATGCCCCTTCGTATTCGTTCGCGTTGATGCTGTTCGCAAGCCCCTGCAACCGCCTTATGAAGGGCCATTCAAAGTGATTTCGCGACATGACAAGTATTACGTTGTCGATCGTAACGGCACGCCTGATTCTGTCAGTCTCGATCGTTTGAAAGTTGCCTACCTGGATGATTGTTCCAGCTCCACTCCGGTTTTCTCACACTCATCCTCCTCTGCTACTGATCCTCGTACCGAATGTACTCGTATGCATCCAACGACAACTACGCCTACAGACTCTACCTGTTTACCACAACCCCCTACAACACATACTCGTTCTGGTAGGGCTAACAAAACTCCTGTGCGTTTCCGCGACTACACACAATAATACTATCGAGCGTTTTCTCTCTTTCCAACGCTCTAGGGGGGAGTTCTGTAGCGCCTGTAAATTTACTTATCTTTCATTGTACATTCCTTTCCTATTACAACCAATTCTTGTACATTAACCTTGTATACTTGTTTTGATTGATAAATAACACACTTTTTGAACCACGCGGGCAAATCGACGTGTTCTCTCTGTGTTCTTGTGCCACGGATTTTATGGCATTGTCGGTCACTACATTCTAACCTAGAGCAATATTCATCCACAGATCTCGTTCCGTCTCAACTGGTTTCACCATCGTCGTTTGTCATCCATCGGAGTGGCTGACGCAAGAGGACTAGGAAGTTTTATGTGGTTGGACTTCTAACCCACGTCGAAACCCTTCTGTGAGTCTTGTCATTTCTGATCATCATTTATTCATCTTTATTTCTCTTTGGGCCCGAGTCCACTACATATCTATGGTGCTGTCCGTTCTTTGATACGGCAGTGAAACGTGGACGATGTACCGGTGGGATGTGCGTTTTCACGAGCGGTTCCAACAACAGTGTTTGCAACGGATTTTGCGCATCGGTTGATGCGACAGAGTTACGGACACGGTAGTGTCGCGCCCAAGTGGTATGTATGCAGTGGACTGCATACTTTTGCTGCGACAACTGAGGTGGCTCAGTCATGTGAGCCGAATGGATTCGACACGGATAACGAAACAACTATTATATTATCAGCTGAGTATCGGGAAGCGGCATGTGGGGAAATCAAAGTTTCGTTACCAGAGCATGATCAAAATGAGCCCGTTAGGTTCTAATCTTGTTTGAAGGTCATGGGAATCGTAAGCGGTTGATCGGTGTGCATGGCCCGAGCTGATCACAAAGGCAGTTTCCGAGATGCAAGAGAAATCCTTTGTGCATGCGGAGAAGAAGCGGTAATCGCAGAAGCGACAGGTGCTGATAGGTTGTACTCCATGGAAACCGAGCGTTTGGTGCTGTATCAGGTGGGGTCGCGGATGCCTGAGTCAGGCAGACCTAGTGATTCCTGAGCGGGGATACTCGGAGCTAACACCGAACCGATGACTAATCCTGCTGAGAAGGTGGGAAGAACCGGCGCAGCGTTTTTAGGTACGCTGCATTCGATTTACTAACCGCTTGCTTGCATTCTGAGCCTTTTTATTTCATGTGGTGGGTTTGCTAATGTACTAATATTTTAAATCTCCTAAGCATATCTACCTGAACCACCTTCTATAAGCCTGCACACATCCCTTTAACTCCATTAGTTAGCTTCGATAAAAATTTTGCGATGGTGACGTTTTCTTAAAATATATTTATTGACGTCTTGAACTTATCGCGGATTTATTCGTAACGCAATTATTTCATATGCTCATTTGTTGAAGAGTTATGTCATCGTATCTGTATGTATTATATGATTTATTTCGTTTGTTGATC
>CALYDF020002429.1:0-62795 GCA_944474145.2 Dicrocoelium dendriticum | reverse complement strand
CCACGTGCTCAATGGTGAAGTTGAATTCCTGCAATCGGTAGGCCCATCGCGCAAGCCGTCCCTGCGGGTCTTTCGCCGTCATCAACCACGAAAGCGTTTTGTGGTCAGTGACGACCCGGAATTCATTCGCCAGTAAGTAATTTCTCCACTTCTCTAACGCCCACACGATGGCCAAGCTTTCTTTCTCCGTTGTTGAATACTGCTGTTTCTCCCCCGTCAGCACTCTGCTCGCGTACACCACCACCCCAGCCGGTTGAGACAAAACCGCACCGATGGCCACGTTGCTTGCGTCGACAGCCACAGTGAACCTCTCACCAGGATTGGGTAGCCGTAGACATGTCGGGGCTTCTGCTATGCCTGCCTTTAGATGGTCAAAGGCCTGATCCGCTTCAGCTGTCCACACGAAGGGCACGTCCTTGCGAAGCAGCTTAAACAACGGGCTGACCTTCTCTGCGAACTGGGGCACAAACTTTGAATCATATGCCACCACTCCCAAGAACGAACGGAGCTGACGCTTGGATTTTGGTTTTGCGAAGCACTTGATCGTCTCGCGTTTCTCCGGAAGTGGATGGACTTGACCATTGCCCACGATGTGACCCAAGCATACAATTGACTTTTGGGCAATCTGCGACTTTTTACGACTGAGTTTCAGACCAGCTTCATCTAGCCTCTGCAGTACTGCTCCAAGTCTGGTCACATGTTCCTGTTCCGTCTCAGAGAAGACGATGATGTCATCACCGTACACAACCACGCCTTGCAGGTTCGCGAGGACCATCAGCAACAAACGCCTGAATGTAGCCGGGGCGTTGCACAATCCAAACGGCATTCTCAAAAACTCATACTGCTGGCCATTGACACTGAAAGCCGTCTTGTGGCGATCTTCTTCTGCGATCGGCAGTTGCCAATATCCCGAGCGGAGATCAATCAGAGATATCTGCTTCGCACTGTGAAGGCTTGAGAAAATTTCTTCCATCTGAGGCATCGGGAATGCATCCTTCACCGTCACCCTGTTTAGTTCTCTGAAATCGATGCAAAATCGATAGGTTCCGTCGGCCTTCTTCGTCAATAGCACGGGTGATGAATACGGGCTGTGCGTTCGCCTGATGATTCCTTTCGATTCCATCTCGGTCACCTGCTTCTGTATCTCCACCAGGGTGTTCTGTGGAATTCGTCTGAAGATTGGCTTGCATTGTCCTCCTGGGATCAACGGTATTCGGTGTTCAACCCAATTGCAAAATCCGTAATCATCTTCCGCGTCTGTGAATAAGTGGGGCATACCTGCTCAGTACGTTGCGTATTGCACGGTTCTGACAATCAGGCACGGCTTTGAGGGCACCAACCCGGTCGGTTCTCCCCTTGTTTATCTCAATCGGCTCTTTAGCCACGATCACCACATAGTTTTTCAGGTCAATTGTGACACCGACTTTTTTTTTTTTGTCGGTTCCGATGATGGTTTCGGTCGTCTCCTCCATGATGAACATGTCATGGCTGATGAGCGTTTCTCCTATCCTGGTTCGTAACCGCTGCGTGCCCGTCACTTTCAAAAGATGCCCGCCGACGGTCTGCATCGTGATTGAAGATGGGTTTACTGGAACCCCATTGAACCTCTTCGTAATTGACACTGCCGCTCCTGTGTCTACTACGGCTCGGACAGACACACCTTCTATAGTTACCTGGAGGACTGGTACTCGCCACCGACTCGGCATGGATAGAGAGAAACAATGGGGCACATTGACGTTGGTGCAGAATCTCGTCACATGACCATTCCGGTTGCATCGGAAACAGCGGCGACCGTTCCGGATTACCCGTACATTGCGTTGTGAAGTGGTGCTTGAAGACTCTATCGACAACAGCTGCTCCACCATTTCGGACAGGCGATTTACTTTCTGTTCCAACTCAGCATGCTGGATGCTTCTCACTGTCACTCGTTCCGACAAATCCTGGGCGACCGTCACCAGATCCAACAATTTGCTGTCTACCACCAGCGACGCCAATTTCACCTGATCATGGAGTGGACCGGGCAGACTTCGGAGAAACTGCTGTTTCAGTAGCCGCTCTCTTGCTTTGCCCTCTAACTCGGGGAGCCCAATCGTTAGATGTCTGTCCAGCTGCTGGAAAAACACCATCAAATCCTCCTGTTCGTCCCACCTGGCTGCGTGAAATCGTTGCAGTGCTCGTTCTCTCTCCAGATCCTTCCCAAATTCTGCACACAAGGCAGCCCTCATCTCAGCGAACGAACAACCGGGTTTGGCCTTCCGAGTGAGCAAATACACCGCCTTGGCTCGTCCACTCAACCGTGTGCCCAAAGCAATTAGCAAATTTGCATCCCCCTCACACCCGTGCAAGCCGCAATTCCGTCGAACACATCGAGCCACGCCTCCACGTCACCGGCCGCAAATTGCTCCAACCGGGTCAAATCCATCGCGATTGGTCACGGCACCAGTGTAGCGAGAACGACAAGACAGGGGGTAGACGTTTATTGCACACCGAAAATGGGCACATGAGGGTCTCGCGCGCGCCATCGAATATCGACTAGATTTCCGTCCCACCACGCAACACAGGTACGGATGTTGGAGTCGAGCCAGTCCTTTCGCCTCGGGAGCTCTGACTTGGAAGATCCGCCTTCCTGTTTTCGCCTCGATCTCCGCTTCTCTGAACCCGATTTGGATCGGCCAGGAGTCGTTCGAGAGCTCTCGACTTGCTTGTTCTGGGCTGTGTCAATCGGCTCGGCCTCGGTCCTGTGGGCTGCGCTAGCGGCGTATTTGTCTGATTTATTGCGCTGTCCACATATTCCAGCTCCGTAGTTCCAGGCCCAGGCTCGTCGCTAGCCATCTTTCGCGATCCGCTCTCAGCTAGCTCCGAAGAGCTCCCCAGAGCCATTCTTGGAAGCGACCCCTCTACAATAGTACGTTACGTTCAATTTGATTTCATCCTAGTCGGTCTCTGGATGAATTTAATCTGCAGCAACCGATGAGCTTTTACGCCTTTGATCAGGATGCACTCAGCCTCTGACTTTAATGTGACAACTGCAATCACAAACTCCTCGTCCCCCGTTGGTCGTGGTAGGACGAAAGGAGAGAGAATTACCGTCTGAAGTAATCTTTGCCTACACCGGTGTTATTTGCCGAAATCATAAACCAGCAGTACTGTTGTCTATTGTTGTACTCACGATGCAGTAAGGACAGTAGTGGCTTTCTTTGATCCCGTTATGGAGAACAGTAGATTTTGATTGGTGAGCGATGTAAAATGTCTGCCACTGATAATTGAGCAAAGTTTTCTTACCGGAAACTGTTAGAGAGTTTCCTCTACCGCTGCCAGCGACTGTGCAATACGGTGGTCCTTCTTGTTCCTGGATTGGGAAATGTGGAGGTAACGGCTACTATACCATGCTTAGGAGCACTAGTAATAACTACAGTTTCCAAGTTTTGTTTTATGTGAGTAGGAATTCAGCAGAGTAAACTGCCGACCTGAATGCTTCAAAGGATTGATGACATTGCTTCGCCAACTACCATACTTTCTGCTTCGTTAGTAAACGGTTCATGAAATATTTTACTTTGCTGGAGTTAGGTAGGAAAGCGATGTAGTTGCTGGAAAGACCAATACTGAAATGAAGTTCAACAACAGCTACTGGGCGTGTGACCTGATTGGTAGTTTCTATGTGGGTGGAATCTGGTCACCAAGCATGTTTGCCCCCAAATTCGATGCTCGTATCAGAAAGGAATGTTTTTAAATTTGCAATCCCAATCCATCTACTTCTAAGTTAAAATTGTCTTCCAATTCTGTGCAGGTGATGTTTTTGATCTAAGTCCATGACAAACGTATCATCGGCGTCTACTAGGGTATCGGAAATGTCGCTCAGAATGGCGTAAATGATTGGCTGCAAGATGGTCGTGCAATTATCATAGTGAAAGAAAACCAATTACCGTGTTTTTCAGACCATAAAGCGCACCAGATTATAACACGCAGTATCAGTGAACGGATCTCCAAGTTCATATGTAAGGCGCACTGGATTATTAGGCGCAACAAGCGAAACAAAATAGTAGGTTCGGTCAGATTTAATTCGACTCATTAACAAGAACTGTCAATATTGTTCACTTGTAACACACACAAACGTAAACTTCTTTCAGCCACTCGCTCATTTTCTCCTCGTCCATCCAGCCTTTTGGGTTGACTTTGACGATACCCCCAAAAGGCAACTTTCTTTTAGCAAAGTCTTCCTCTTAAAAATGAGCATGGGTGTTAGTTTCTGACCGTTAGACTGCCAACCTAGAACTACATTGAAGGATGATTTCTCGTTCCCTGTGGCGTGTATAGATAGAGTAGACGTCCCTGTATTTTTAACAGTACGGTTCACGAGGATATCAAAACTGAACGGAACCTCATCCATGTTTTTGATGTGGTCTGGCTGGATTTTCTTTTCGATGACTTTGTTCTTGCAGTAAGTGCAGAAGATGGCTAACTTTTCTTCGTAATCCTTTGTCAGTTGCTACGTGATTTTAGTTCTTGTGCGGATGGAGAGATGACGCCTTTGCATAAAACGGGAACACCAAGAAGGAGGTTGAAAGTCATTCACCATCATACCACGTGCCATCGCTATTGACTTGGATCGAATGGAGACTGTAGAGACACTTCTACCGGGTGTTCTATGTTCAGTAATCCACTGCTCAACTTTGTCCTCTAACGGTGGCCATTTGGCTTTCTTCCCTCAGAAACTCTTTTTGATCTTCTTAAATGGGCGCTTCTTCCACTTCCTTACCATTGATTCATTAGTGTTGAATTGTTTCGCAGCTGCCCTATTACCATGTTTTACTGCGTGGCTGATGGCTTTGAGTTTGAAATCCGATTCCAAAACATGTCTCTTAACAGGTGTCATTTTGGAGTCCTTATTTACCGGTATGTTGAAGCACAGTAGGCTTCAGGAAAAGTGGTGGGGTAAGTTAACAAGCTTAGTCTTGATCGCCAGCATGCGACTGACACTGAAAAATGTTATCGTGCTTGACCTCATATTTTGACCAGATTGAATGTTATCACGCATTTCTCCGTACGTGCAATATTACTCCCTCTGTAGTACCCGCACGATGATGTATCTTCCCGTTGTCTATCCGAAAACCTCAGTTTGGACGATGATGTAAGTGAAGCTCACACGGACGTCACCGACTGTCTGGATGACCGAACGTCTTTGGAACACTGGTGTGAGCGCAGATCGTGTGTTGAAACACTCACCTGCAACCAGCGAGATAGAGGTGCGTGTTTTCGACAGCGTTTGCAAGGTGCATTATTGGACCAAGTGAGTTTGCCGGGCAGAGTAACCATCAAATATATCACAGGATGGGATATCAGCGTCGATAGTTGAATAGTTGCTTGGTTTATCGTCGCCAGAAAGGCTCGAATCAGTTGGCTCTTGAAGAGGGTTCGCCACTCCCAAAATATGTTTGCCTAGAAAACATAGTAAGCTGACTCCACGAGGTTCTTGACCAGCGATTATGCTTCGACACTCAAACTCGTGAAGAAATATTTTGACAGCATTTTCAGTGCAGTGTGAACATAGCAATTGATTCGAGGTCACTAGACCTCAGCACAACCTTTCATACATAAGACTCACTCCCGATATTTTAGCAAATATAAGGATTTTGAGTGCGCTTTATAGTCCGAAAAATACGGTATGCGCAAGAAGCCTCATTTATGTACTGGCCCTTAACAGTTTGTTCACTCCTCCAAGGCTGCAATTAGGTTAATCTATTCAAGGATTATACTACGCTCGTGCCTTGTATACAAGTCTTTTGGGAGTAGATAAAGGATACCGGAGGCTCTCTAATATAAAATTAAGGACGGCGAGAAATTCGGCATAAATATGCATTCTGCCGGTTCCTTTCTCTCCCATTAAAATGACTACATCCTCTCATGATTAGCGAAGGAACGCGACTATGCATTCTGATTGTAATGGATTTAGTTCAGTTTACACTAAGATAGTTTGCTTTCGCTATCACGCGTTTGGTAAAATACGTTTTGTTCAGCGCTGCACTAGCTATCTTGTAACAACTAAGACCATCTTCAAACAGCTATTTGTGGCATCGTTTTAACTCTTCAATCCAACTGGGAACCCTCGAGATTCATGATAATTTCACATGGAATTGCCAGGAGAATAAGTTCACCTAATGAACAGACAAATTAAACTCACAGCACACAGAGCCCCAGTAAATCCACTCAAGACTGGTCTATCACAAAACACGCCTCATGATTCGACTGTTCTCCGGATTTAAATTGACAATCCAATTCAGTAAGTAATTCCAAAGTGTCTACCAAAAATTCCTTATCGGGTAGCTGGCATGGAGCAGCATCAGTCTTCTTAGCACAAACCATGTGTCCCATTGGATCACCGGGATATCTCTTTAATACTTGACTTGCTGGTCTTTAGGTCGTTTGGTCACTTATTACTGTGTGCTAACACCGTCGGCTTTGTACGTCGTCCTGAGAGTTCTGTACTGCTTGGACCGTCGAAATGATAAGCCACTATAAGGTCTCTTCCTAATCATATTTGAAAAATCCGCTTTACATAATAAACACTTGTGGACACTTCCTGCCGCAATAGTTGAGACCGGAAGTTTCAAATGGACAACCCCTGGCAAAATACCATTACTTGAACAACCACCAAGCAGACAAATTTCAAGCATGTAGTTGACTAACATGAAGTGATTTATTACGAAAAGCCCGACGGACTTTGTAAACAAGAATTGGTCGTTCCCTTTGTAGGACTGCCTTGTCATTAAAACGTCGGGACTTAGCCTCATCATTATTTGACTTTTAGCTGTCAGCTAATAAAACATGCTATTGATATTCTGCTCACTGTTGCGCAACAGTCTCGTTCCAGTATAGGTGGATATGGTTACTTTAAACCCACAACTAAAGACGTGAAAATGATTTGATCACCTGCCATCTGGTACCATTACAATTGGTAACATCAGCGCTTCACACTATTTGACTGACCGACCCACTCTGCACCATTTAACTTTCAAGGGACGGTATTGTAAAATTTTGCAGCGGCCTTACCTAACGTCCATTTCCGTGTTACAAAATCCTTAAACATTTTATGCTTGGCTGCACCCAAGCTCCACAGCATCGAAATACCGTCTTTCCCTCCAAGTATTGCGCAAATTGTCTTAAAATATAATCCCGCATATTTGGCCCCAGTAGTGAAACTTTACTCGCTGTGGAATCGGAACGGAATGCACTAATTCGCTGCCGTAAAGTTTGTTGTGTAAGGTTATTATCATATGTCGCTGATATTGAAATCCACTCGAGTTAGCCCTTTTTCCCAACTATATACTCCATACCTTATACCCATTGACTGGGTATAACGCATTCATACACTTAATACACAAAAAAGATGTTTACACCCATTTCCATAAACTTGGTGTATAACACCCATAAGACCCTTACACTACTTAATAGTATTTCTTTATTGTCATTTTCTTTTAAAAACTTGGCATCATCGTACCGCTATATCTAGCCAACAACAAATGTGATCCGCAGTTGTCTCCCATGTTTCACATCATGCCATGCTATTCAAACATCTTGAAATAGTTGCCAAAATAAGAAAGCAGTTTTACCATCAAAGTTTGACATCGAAATCAGGGTACATTTATATCGAACAATTTAGGAAACAGTGGTGTATTTGTTTGCAAAATGCAGCAGCTTCACTCTGAATACCAAATGGAATACTTCTGGGATCATTGTGATGTCCACAGATAATTTTGGTCTGCTTCTATAAGCAAGGATAAAATAGTGCATACACAGAGTTTTGTTTAGGTTTGGGTATTATGTCCTACTTCAATACGAAAACGGTTGCACTGGAAACCAGACCTGGCCCTTCCACGGACTTACTGCTACCGGTCAGCAAGGCGACAAACATCATAGATACAATGCAGTCCAATTAACAGCAAATTCTCAGCCCCCTTGCACCAGGGGCGGGCACTTTACTCCAAAGCTACCCAGGTGGTTTTACTATCCATTGATTGATTGGCACTTTAATGTACACGTACACTACTATTTTTATTAAAATGACGAATAAAGTTTGAGGTTGAAATGGAGGAAAACTCTGCATAACTTGTGTTTTAAAACGGAATTGATATAGGAGGTTCAACATAATAAAACTATAAAACTGAATAAGGATAATGAATAGAATTACTAAACGTTTCTTCTTTTTCTCTCAGGTTCACAATGGATAGAGATATTCAAAGGACTTGCTGCCTAAGTCGATGACGATAAGGATAGTGGATACAGAATTGATATGCTAGAAAGGTCAGATGAAGAAAAAGTACATCCGCTATCAGCGGAAGTCAGCACTGATTCGTCTAGCTCTGAATTTGTTGTTGATATCAGTCTTTCGTGTAGAGAATTGGCGTCTACATTACTTAATGATTTGTGAACATCTAACGACAACAGAGAAGATGAAGAGGAAGAAGAACATGAATCATTTGTTGATGAAGCAAGGAGAAATTATAAAATCGTTAATGAAAATCATACTCGGCAAAGATAAAGAGATGGTGTGTTGGTCCAGGCCTCATCCAGAAGGAAGTGCTCCTAAGAATAACCTACACAATCTACCAAGGAACCAAATTCCCTTCACCGATCACATAACCGCTCCAAGCGATGCATTTCTTCAGTATCTTGAAAAGAAATGACTAAGACAGTTGTACCTTACATTACAAGGAAATCACTAGTCAGGGATATATGGGAATAGTTTTATAAAAATCTGGTTAATCACGAAAGCACTGCAGAGAGCATCAGCTTTTACATGTAGAGGTTAGTGCAAGTTTATGCAGTACAAGTCGAGTAAACCCGAGAAATACGGGATGAAAATGGTTTTGGCCAATGAGTGCCGCACTAATTCTTCTCTGAGAAGTTCACCTCAACTGAACAAAAAGTCGCCAATGCATTGCCAACCCAGATAATTGGTGGGATCGCCGTTAAGACTGTAAGGTCGCTAGCAATGGGCTTTCGGAAAAGTGCTGGGCATGTCACTAATTAAAATTACCTCACCGTTTTGAAACTTACACTTAAAATGAACAAGAGATAAACGTTTTTGTACCATGCAAAATAAGAGAGTGCTACAAAAGGATTTCTATGAAAATGAGCTTCTGCCACTGAATGATTCAAACTTTGTGTTCAAACGGGAAACGACATTTGTGAGCTATCAAGATAAGAAAAACAAAAATATGCTACTGCTAAGGGTCATGCATAAAAGGCCTGATGTTCAAGATGATGCTGAAAGCAAAACGCCAGCAATTGTGCTTTATTTTAACAACATTAAAGGTGGGGGTGATACCGTGGACCAAATGAACAAAACATTTCTTTGGTAAGAAAAAATTTAACGGGTGCCCGCTGATGGTCTTTATAACAGCCTGGATTTTCACTCCTTGCATCAAGAGTAGTCTACAAGCACAAATATCCAGCAAATACTCACGAAAGCAACCGCAAAAGATAGCAAAAATTGTGGAAAAATATCTCACAACGAGTCAGGCACATAGAAGGACAGCAGTGGTAAATAACTTGAAATCGCTCGAACCAACTCCAATTATCCCACAAATTGCACCAACGACTTCAAAGAGAGCAAAAGATACTGAAGGTGTTATAAACAAGTCCGCTGCTCCTTCTTTCTATCTTAGAAAGACAGGAAGACCAAATCCCAGTGTAATCAATGTGGAACCTTCATCTGCAAAGTATACACTATTCTTCAATGCAGAAACTGTTTTTACGAATATCTTGTCGGAATTGGCGAATTCTAGCCTTTCCCTTCGGTTCTTATTTTTCTTTGCTTGGGTCTTACATCTTGGAAACGGGTTAACGTATTTGACAAATGGCCCGCCAGTCATACGCATTCAATCCTGCGGCCGTCAGCCATTCCAGCTCGTGTGCATGTCTTGACGTGTTTGTATGTCACGCGCACGCCTAGCCCATAGTACATTCATCAAACGTGTGTGAGCAGAATTACTTCAGAGACTGCTCGGGTGGATCGCGCTGTAAACGAAAACGTACAGCTACATTCAAACTGTTGCAATGTTGCGTTTGCTTTGCAAAGAATTGTGTTAAACTCTTGCAGATCGAGGCAACGTGTCCTAACAGCTTTGGATCATTCCATCCGAAATGTAGATAAAAATCTGTCCAAGAAGTCAGACAGATAACTAAAGTTGCTAACGCATATCAAGTCATTCCAGTCGTCAACTGTTTACGTGTGTTGATGAAGAAGTACAATATGTTGACTGGGACACTCGCACCATCGGAGGCAAATGTGGATGCGATATTACTGCAACCGACAAGGGCAAGCTCCGCCAAAAGGCCGAAGGAGAGAGCCAGACTCTCCAACCGCAATGCAGCGTCTGTGTCACCAAATCCTATGTTTCACCTGATTTCCACAGGCGGAAAGCTTACAACATGTCTGCTTTCAATCTTTTTGGTATTATAGCCCACTTCAACTCAATGAGAAGAATTGCAGCTCCGAGCCCGTGTTCGTCCACCATAGAAACGCCGATCAATGTACTCATTAGTTGCCTCCATGCAAACTCCTGTAGTTCCGGTAGTAGCAAGGAGCAACATTAGGGTGCGGCAGTCTTCACAAACAAACAACCCATCTAGAACTATATCCACTAATACCCACAAACCTGCAGCCAAATGAAGAAATCACGCTGCTTTGACTGTTGTGTAGACGAAAGTACCAGAATCGCAGTCTAATGACATAAAGGGGAAGCTGATGGACGACCGTAATCAGTGGAATAACTTTTGAGGTGATATAGGCATTTTGGACGAGTCTACGACACTGAAACAGGCCACTCGTCACCCAAATTCAGTACATTGCGGTGAAGCTCGACTATTCCGAGTGACACTGAGTTCCGCTGATGACACAGTGGCCGTTCTACTGTCTTCGTTTCGGCTCCGTAACTCATCGTATGAGGTACGCATACTTCCGGACATCACTTAGGACTAACGTCCAAAAGAGAATACCAACCATGATGAAGTTCGCAACTCTTAATGAAAACAGCCGATTATTGGTTACGGTGTTCCTAAGCTTCCAACAACCTCCTCTGAAGAAACGGGGACACATGAACGGGAGCAGTGGAGTTACATAGGCCAGGAACTTTACTTCGAAGGCATCGTCGCAAAGCGATTGACTAGCATTCCAGTATAAGCCAACTACAATTGGAGCGGTCCCCGGCTGATGAAGGTGATACATCAATCTGAGCCAATGACACCGCTTACATTAGAAAACTGGTCTAAATTCCGCAAGAACGTGCCTACAGAATGTTGGTTAAAGGTAGCCGGTACACGGCTTCGTGTTGCTAATGTCCCACTCTGGACTATCAAATTACTTAATCTTCCCCTCATACAGCTCTGTGAATAAAAAAGTTAATAACAACTTCTGCATCCGACGGAATACGATTAAACACGCAAGTCTATCTGGGCTACGACAGCCTAGAACCGTCGTATAACGCGAGTAAACTTCAAAGGCCAAAGACTACAAAAAAGCGGCTAGTGCTCGACCCATCAACAGTCCAACAGCCAGTGCTTCACCTTTTGCTTAGTGAGAAGCTGAACTGCTTGTATATTAACGCAAAGTCCTTAGTAGTACGTTAGTCACATTCCGTCAGCGTCAAGCTTCCGAGACTCAAAATAGCATAACACGAATCGAAAGGTGGTTGAGCGCTGCAATACCGACGTTGAGATCACTCTACCCTGTGTGTCACATCTCCGGAACGACTGAGCTAGTAAGGGAGGGAGAGTGAACATTTATTACAAAGCAAACCTTCGTTGTGAACTCATAGATGATCCTCAACCATGAGTCACTGGTCTTCTTTTGTGTAAACTGTGGTCGGATGACCACGGAACATGCCTCATGTACGTAGTTTACCGACCAACCAAATCCACTCCGGAGATGGACCACAGATTAATATCTGCATTTCATATTGTGATAAATAAGAAATACATTCATATCCTCATCACATGAGATTTCAAAAGCCATGATGTGCAAACTCCAGCAAAGGAGGCGGAACAGTTAAATGCCTAGTTGCTGGTGCTAATATCCACACACCCCTACACAACCACGTCATCGCTCCCACAAGGTTCAGAACAGTGAATATGCCCACAATGTTAGATCTAATGCTCACCAGCGAGGTGCTCATGCTTGACGGGATAAATGTATGCAGTCCGTTGGGTCAAAACAATCGCGCAATTATATTATTTCATTAAATTTGCCAAGTAAAATACCCCGATGCAAATCCCAAATGGATGTAATCTATTACGCATTACCACATTTTATCCTCATTCGTTGAAAACGCTAATTGGACATTCATGACTGAGTGCAAACCGGAAATAGTCTGGGAAACATTCTCGAACTCATTCAAGTCACGAGTCACAAAGTCATCAGAGTCAACAGTTTTCCACTGACCTATCAAACCAAAATCCTTTCTGAGAAGCCGGACACGAAATGCTATGGATTTGAGGGATCGGACTTGGAGAGTTTATAAAAACAATCCCAGCGTAGAAAATTGAACAGCGTAGGTAGCTCAACGCAGCTACTCTTTGCAGTTCGTTCGTGAAGACAATGTAGCACACCAACAAGCGCTTGTGAAACTATTCTGCACGAGCAACAAGCTTTTTTACAGACGCGTGAATAGTCTTCGTAATTTTCAGCGCGGAATCCCACCCCTCACTACGGTTGGTGAGCATACACGCACAGCGAAAGAGGCGGCCAATGTCTTAAAGGCTCAGTGTTCCCCTACTTTCCAAAAAGTACCGGCTTCGATCGCTATACTTGCTTCTGTCACTGCACAATCAGTTTTATCCAGTAACACATTCATAGGAGAAACGGTGTTGAAATGATTGCTATCCTTACATAAACACAGCTCTCCTAGATTGGATAACACACACTAAAGCATTGCAGGTAGCAGCCATGCACGTAGCCCAGCCACTTAAATGGTTATTTCGACGTTGTCTAGACGATGACATAGATCCGTCAACATGGAACCCAGATTCAAATATTTTGGTGTTGTTCCTCCCAACACTGGCATCCCACGACCGCGGTTTCGTCCCAGTTTGGACTCATCAGGTGGAGATAGTCTGAGCTAGGGTGGAAATCAGAGCCCAGTAGTTCACGGCTGACACCATAAACACTATGCTATGCAGAACCCTGAGCAACGCTTGGTCCAGTGGAAACGAATGCAAAGTTGGAGTTGGAGAATCCGCTGTGTGTTTTGGTTGCTACAAGCAACCTCTATTGGAATCTTGGTTCACTTGAAGTGGACTTCGGTCATTCCGATCACAAGCACACAGCGGATTCTCCAACACCAACTTTGAATTCGTTTCCGCTGTACCAAGCGTTGCTCGCGGATCTCAGTGGCATAGTGCTTATGGCGGCAGCCGTGAACTATTAGGCTCCGATTTCCGCCCCAGCTCAGGCTATCTCCACCGGATGAGTCCAAACTAGCACGAAACCGCGGTCGTGGGGTGCCAGTGTTGGGATGAGCAACACCAAACTATTTCTATTTCTTTACGGTCCTTGTGATCGGAATGACCGAGGTCCACTCCAAGTGAACCGACGTCCCGATAGAGGTTGCTTATAGCAAACCAAGCACACAGCGGATTCTCCAACTTCAACTATGGAACCGGGGTAGTGAACCCCACTTCACAAGGGTAGAAGTCGATTTGATCCTGCCAACTACCGCCCCCTAACGCTTCTCCCTGTGCTCACTAAAGTCATGAAACAGATAATCACAGACGTACCGATGGGCAACCTGGAAAGCAACGGCATCATTGCGCTGGAGCTTCACGGATTTTGTCGACATCGATCATGTAGCACGAATCTGTTGATACCATGTGAAAACTGGACAGAAATAATCGACGAGTAGACACAAACTGATGTTACTTATGTAGCTTTTCGAAATCCTTTAATGGCTTTAAGCTGCTGGTCTCTCTCCCAAACTTCAACACTACGACATCCAATGTCACCAGTGGTATATGAACTACTTTTTCCGCCTGGTACTGACGTACAATTACCGCCCCGTGAGGGTTGCAAATCCATAAATCCACACAATTGTGAACAGACGTTCAATATTTCTTTTCATATGACAACAATTAAAGGTCTAATGTTAGATTGCTGCTTTAATACAAGTATTTGCATGATTACAATACCAGTGTAAAAATTTATCGATAAATTTTTCATGCATTACTTACGGCAATAGTTTTGATAACACTAAAATAATTCCGTCCGTTGGCTAGTTCTCTTTTTATGGGGATAACTGCCAATCCATGATCCCTATATGTTTCATTGATGCTTAAAGGTAGTTCGTTCAACTGTCGCATCTTGAGAATACGTTCTCACAGCTGACAGTATTAATAATTCGAATAAGAAAGGTACGCAACAGATTTCTTAGGGTGATATTTGTATATGCTGCTCGTACGTCTAGAAAATACGTTACTTTTGTCGTCGCTTGAAACTTTCACAAATTGCTGTGACGTTCTTCCTGTAAGGAATTCCTATGTTCTACATCATTCTCATCTTCGATAAGCGGATACCCATACTTATCAACAAAAATATTTGACGGTATACGAAAAGCCTGCTTGTTTGTAAAATCTGGTAATTACTGCAATCTATGACATTTCATCAGGCAAACTGTTTATGACATACAGCATCAAATCACATCAATATGTCAAACAGTTCTTCACCGTTCATTCATTTCTTTTGGCGGACTCCTGCTGGTCCCTAATTCAGCAGTGTCTTGGATTCATCCATTACAATATCCAACACGTTCTCGCCTTTCTGAAGAAGGTAAACGCTTAAAATTGCAAACTTTAGAGAACTTTGCTGCGGATCTAGCCTTTTGTTTAGACATATCTGTGCATCCTTGAATTCCTTGTAAAGAGATCTCCATGAGTTCGGAAACAACATAAACGGAAACTACAACACCGAGATGAGGTTTATAGATGCATCTGCTCTTGTGATTGCATTTTCTCTTTATTCTGTGGAGTGTTTCATTGAAGGGATGAACGCAGAGTGTTTCTTCACCATAACATTTACCACGGCTGCTCGACTATTCCATCTAGATTTTACAGCCATTTGGTACTTAGACCGGTGAGTTGAATCAAATCATTCCAGCAATCTTTAGATGAAAAAGGAGAATATCCGACCCATCGTGTCAAAAGTGTACTAGAATGAAGGGTCTCAGAAGCTGCATAAACACAAGCCAGATTCAGGAATTAGTTCGTGCATGACGCAAATGTGGCTTTGTTTTGATTTCGCAGATATTTCGGCACACTAGAATCATATCCCGCCATAACAGCAGCATGGTCAATTTTCTGGCCACGGCAGTTATCAAGCTGAATTCAATCATTCTCGGGGTCTCTCAATACCGATCCAGCAATTTTCATTACTCTTTTGCTGCTGGTCACCTAGAGTCTGATAATTAACCCCTCTGCCGTCACTACAGTTTCTCTCATCTAACTTTTGTAGGATGCATCGGATGTGCTATCAGAAAAGTAAATCTACTAGTTTTCATTGCTTTGGTCCACGATTTCTGTCTCATCTGCTCTACCAAAGTGTTTGCTAATTAATTTTGAACATGTGGCAACCAAGAAAAAGGGCTGCATTTCCTTCCCGGCTTAAAAGCCACCAAAACTTCGAGAAGAACTGGTTCATAAGTGGACAACAAATGCATAAACCCTGAAAAATTCCTCTTTATTTTCCTGACCTCCTATGTCATCCTGGATGTCTTCTCGGTGATCACGCAGTAGCATTATTTGTTTTTGGAAAAAATCTGATAATATCACGTATTCTAGTTGGAATTTCACACCACCTCTAGCTAGCTACATATACCTAGCTACATATTTTATCAGTTTCTTTTCCTTCAACCAGCCGGATCACTAGCTCCCTTCGGTTTGGGTATGATTGCAACTCAGCCATAATGGCAACATGAGAGGTCACTCACTAAAACTGGCAGATCAGTACAGCCGCCTGGATTGTCGCAGGAATGTACTTTCCGTCTGCGTGGGTCACACGTGGAATGCCCTTCCAGAATCGGTCATTTCTGCACCATCACTATCCATATTTAAAAGGCGTTTGGATAACTCACTTACCCACCTACACTACATCTACATCCTTCTCCTGTAATATACTTTGGATTCTCCAAGTCCAACTTTGAATTTGTTTCCAATGTGCCAAGCGTTGCTCGCGCATGTCAATGGCATAGTGCTTGTGGCGTCAACCATGAGCCATTAGGCTCTGAGTTCCAGCCCAACTCAGGCTATCTCCACCGGATGAGTCCCAACCAGGACGAAACCGCGGTCTTGGGGTGTCATTGATGGGATGAGCAACACTATAATGTTTCCATTTTACTTACGGTCTTTGTGATCGGAATGACCGAGGTCCACCTCAAATGAACCGAGGTCCCAACAGAGGTTGCTTGTAGCAACCCAACCAGCAGCGGATTCTCCAAGTCCAACTTTGAATACTTTGGATTTATTTGCTGTTTCATGTTTGTGCTGTGAAACTACACGGATCGTAGGACTACAGCGAAGCAAACGATACGTCCCTCTTTTAAACGTAAATAACCCACTGCTATTTTATTTTTTGATAACCCAGCGAAACCACCCAACTGGACATGTAAAGCAACGCCTCTTAACTCGTATAACTTCACTGTTCATTGTGCATGGCTATATTAGATTTGTGTTCACATGCCTTTGGATTTAGTTTCCAACAGTTTCTAAAACAAACATCAATCGAAAAAGTAGACTACCCCGTTGAAATATCCTTCAGCTAAAACAAAACAGGGCCTCTTTTGAAAAAGAATACACCATCCGTGTTCGCAATCTTTGCTCAATTTTTGAAGATCCCGAAAAGTCCAATTCGTTTTTAGATTCTTAGTCCCGGCTTTTGTATACACTCCAGGTAGAACTATTTATTGAACTTATGATCGAGGTGCTGCAAAACAGTAGGTCATCACCGGACTAACATAGCAAATTGTTCATGGCCAATCTAAACTGGCAACTGCCAAACATCCAGAAAATCGGTTGAGGTGCGCATTGTCGTGCTAAAGTGTGGTCGCGCATCTTCTGCGTCAGCACTACAAATATTCCCTGCTGCCTCCATGCTGTAAAGGTCGCATTCTGTTGCTCGGATATCAAGATTTGCAGTACAAATTTCATCTTCCGTCTCAACACGATTATCAAGTTCATTTTTGAAGGTAATTTTGGTGAACTTACACTTGGTATTGAACAACCAACAGTATTAAAAATGCCACTCCTTGTCACATGCAGCCCCAGGGAGAACCGCCCCACCCCATGCCCCCATATACTACGCCTCTGGATATCACATATAGGGATGAATTGGTAACTTTATCCGCAAACGGCAATTGGGGGTTAGCTTAAGCACATCTGTTTTCTGCCGTTTTTGCAGATAACCAGGCGTCCGTACCGAGTTCGACGTATATCGCCCCTACTGAGCTGGACAGTCTGGATTGCAGTGTAGAACGTGTGCAAATTGCTTGCTAATCTTGATGGTAACAAACCTGCCGGGTTTGGTGGGCTCCATCTGCTTATCTTCAAATCAGTATTGGCCATCATCTCGCCTGCGGTGATTGAGCTATTCAATAGGTCATTGTCCGCCTGTTCATTGCCGAGTAACTGGAAATGCTCAGTGATGAAACCGATTCCGAAAGGCGGCAATCCGAGAAAGGTGGACAACTACCAGCGGATTTGCCCGACCACTGTTTTGGTTAAGACACTGGCGAAGGTCGTGAAGCGTGGTCTTCTGCAGCATCTTGAGTCGAAAAGTAACTTGACGCCCGCGCAGCGCTGTTTCATGTAAGATCGGTCATGCAGCACAAACCTGCTGCTCTTGAGGCACGAATGGTTGTAGGCGCTAAGCCAAGGAAAGTCGGTTGACGTCTTGTACATCGACTTCAGTAAAACGTTGGACAAGGTGGATCATGCGATCCTACATAAAATGAAGGTGTGCGGTGCTGGTGACTCGCTGCGCCTGTGGATCAGTGACTTCTTTATTGGTCGGACGGTGTGGGTGCAGGTGGACAACGACTTGACCGAGTGGTATCCCTCGATCAGTGGCGTCCCGCAGAGCACAGTGCTTGGTCCCATTTTTTTCCTGCTCCACATCAACGATTTGCCTCAGCTTCTCAGTTCACCTTGTGCGTAGTTTGTAGATGATCTTAAGATATGTGGGCAATTGTGGAGTCCGACTACTGTGACCTGATTCAGCGTAATCTTGCCCACCTCTCCATGTGGTCAGCAAAGGTCAACTTTCCCATTAACCCGATCAAGTCGGTATTCATGAGCCTGGGCAAGGGTGGCGTTGGCTGAGTCTAAAATATGGCTGGCCAACAGTTACACCCATTGCCATCCGTGAAAGATCTCGACGTATTCTCAGGCTGCGATTTGAAATCCGTCGAATATGCGAACTGACTGTAGCAAAACGGAGTGCGCATGCTCTGGGCGCTCGAACGCTGCTTCTGCACTTGGTCCGAATAGGTGTTCAACGGCCTCTACTCTTCTACCAGCAGGCCAAAGCTAGAGTACAGCTCACCAGCCTAGCGTCCGCTCATCCGGCGCGAGGTGTAAAGGGTTGAGCTGGTACAGCATGTGGCCATAAGGCTCATCCCTGGTTGCTGAGAGGTGCCATAAGAAGACCGGTGCAAGAGACCAGGATTAACCTCATCAAGAAGCACCGGATATTACATCTGGGTGATTACCCCATGTTAAGGCCGCTGCTTCAACTGCGCACACTAAGCAACACACGAAGACACTGATACCAGCTTATCGTACCGGATCTGAAGCGGGTAGCTCACCAACTGGTCTTTGAGCGTCGGGTGGTGAATATTTGGATCAACCTGGCTGCAGACATAGTCGGAACAGATTCGGCGTTTGGGTTAAAGCAACTCCAGAACTCGCACTTTGCTGACCTGAGATGTTAAGAATCATCACCATAACAATAGGTAGATTTGCTTAAAAGATATTAAATGTAGTTACCTAGAGGCATCTCTACTCGCTGCATTTTCTCAGTATTCAGTATTCACTGTCCGAACCGATTCGCGTGGGATGCAGTCTACCGCAGGGTTCGGTACTTGGGACTCACCTATTCTTAGTGTTCATTAACGATCTAGCGAGAGTTATCACCTCGAAAGTTTCACTCTGCACGGTCGACGTTAAGGTTTGGTAGTCGATCAAGGCAATGGATGATCACATGATCCTCCAGCGCGACCTCGATGAGACATGGCCCTGGTCGGTGAGGAACGCAATGCGATTCAATGTGGATAAATGCCACGTTGCCCGCATTCGCCATCGACATGCCTACATCTACAAACTTGGGACGCACCAACTGCAGACAGGCTCCCAGGAACGTGACCTCGGGGTCCTAATATATGGAAATCTCGGTTGTTCCAGATAGTCAGTTCACTACAAAAAGAGGTAACCAGCACGTTGTTCTCTTGCGGATGGCATTCGGAATTTTGGATTCATTCATTTTCTCTCTGTATCTCAACGCCTGTGTGAGTCCCTAAATCGAATACACAATACAGGCTTGGTATCGTTGGCTAAGGCATAGAGTTGCAGCACTCGGAAATCTCCAACGTTGAGCAACGAAATTTGTCAAGGGCTTGCGCTACCTTCCGTACCAGCAAAGACTGAACCTATAAGGATTGTTTATTGGACGCTACTGGCGGCTTCCTGAAGACATCATATTAGTTAACGAAAGACTGAGAGACTCCAGTCACGTATACCGCCGCTTTTTGAAACTCAGCCGGAACACCAACCTCAAAGGCAATAGATTGCAACTGAGTCGACAATACAATCGTCTAGATTGTCGACGAACTTATTTCTCCCTCCGGGTCTTCCAACATTATAACGCCCTTCCATAGTCAGTTGTATCTGTCCCCACCCTAGGCATTTTGAAAAAAGGATTGGATATCGGATTGAACGCTCTCCACTTCATTACATGAACGGATATTCTGAAGATACTCCGAATAACTAGTCTCTTTGGATTTATGACCAACAGTGTTGCGCCTAAGTCTGTGCAAACGGATAAGCAAGCTGATTGTTAATTGCAATGAGTATTAGCCATTACAACTTGTTATTTCGTTTTTGTCTGGTGCTGTCACACTCATAGAATTCAGCTTAGATAATTCATTAATCCGTCGTTTCACCAATGCATATATCATTTGATCCAGCTATTTCAATTTCAGCTTCAGTTTCTCCTATTACAAACCTAGGGATATGTTGAGCCTGTGTCACTGTACCCGTTTTAAACCACTGTTTCTTTGTTCCACTGCATTGGGTGTGTGAACTGCATCATATTCATTCATACTCAACTTTCCAGTTGAATCGATGTTTGTTGTTATGTTTCATTCTGTTTTTCTTTTGAAATTTGCCAGTCTGTTACATCCACTTATTGGGGCCGTAGCAAAGAAGTTTCAACCCAAGAAATGGCAAATTTTTGCAGGGGTGGCAAGTCTCGACAAATAAGTATGTTTACCGTAACTATGAAGAATGGGTTGCGTATGATATGCATCTTAAAATAATGCTCGATTTGTCATCAAACAAAGGTGGTCTCCGGGTGTATTACACACCTTTGGTGGGAACCGGTAAAAGTTGTTGTCTCTGTTCAACGAGTTGAAAGGTGAGGCAAGGAGACGAACGTTGTGGATGAATTCTGGGGTACGTACATTGCTTGCATTAAAAGTTTTGCGCCAGCACCTCCATTAAATAATCCGCACAGTCGCTACAATTTTAAATACCTTTGCTTGATAATGATTGCCGTCCGTGGGTTTGTATGACGACCCAAGCATCATTATAGTGACTATGGAATCTCCACTCACTTTGTCTTGTACTCAAAACAAACCGGGAACCACATAAATACGGAGCATACAGACAAGTGTTTCTGTTTGATTAAATTAGTTAACACTTAGGGGGCAAACGAAGTTCGGAAGTTCGTGCGCTCCAAACTTCTTTTTCTAAACATTTAACTTAGGTTATGACGAACTGGTTTACTGGCGGCCGTCTTACCCTCGAGGCAGAGCATAGCCTGCCTGGTGAACGATGTGTTCCCCATGCCCAGATGGAAAAGACTCCTTTCCAATCTTCTTAATGCGAAGGGGATTGATTGACCTCCAGTCCGGATATTAGCAGCTATTCATTGCGAAACAGGCTCGTCACAAACCAGCGTTCAGTGTGAACGGTCAACAGTACGAGTTTTGTGGATGTTTTTGGACTCTGCGACTCCCCGGCCACGTTCAAATGGCTGCTACTAATGATATTGGGAAACCTCCAAGGTGTGGTGGTTTACAGAGAGGACATTGTTCTATTCTCCGCGACAGAAGACGAGCATAGGATCAGACTCGAGGCAGTACTACATAGATTGGAGGAGGCCGGGTTGAAGCTAAGCCGCCAAAAATCAAAAATAGCCCAGAGGTCGACCTTGCGATTGGGTCACCTCCTGGAGAATGGTTAAATACGGTCACTGCCAGAGAAACTGGAGGCGATCCAGAATTTTTCGATGCCACAGTCCAAACGCCAGCTTCGTTCCTTCCTCGGAATCAAAAAATCAACAACAGCAGTACATCAGCCAGTTGAACTGATGTTTCGCTGCCACACAATCATGATGACCTATGGAATAAAGAACAATAAGCGGAAGAAAAGGGGGACTTACCTGCAAAACTAAGTGCCCCAAGCAAACATTCGGGGTCAAGGCGCCCGCACCTTATGTAGACAACGTACCGTCACCATCACCTGGCTATCGTGCAAAGATAAGGCAGCATCGGCGAGACAGCTTCCTTGCGGCTTTCATTGCCACGCGGCATAATCAGCCATTACCACCAGGTAACTCAGCACCAAACACACTTTAAACAGGCAATCCGATTAGGAGACGGCGGCAGACGCGCCACTGGTGTATACTGCTAGTCATGTCCCGTAAAGTCTCGAGCCAAACACAAGGTCGAGTCACGTGGACTCCAGCCCGGAAGATGAGACGGACTAACGGCACCCAGTTTGGTTGTCAGTGACTTCATTTCCAGCTGCCAAGTCAACTTCTGTCCGCCTCTAACCTTGCGCCAGCACACACCTGGCAGACTAAACAAGGCCCTCCTAGGTAAGCGGTGACTAGGCATACGTAGTACTTGGCTGAGTCGACGCAATCTATTCAGTGCTATCTGTTGTCCTAGGGCGCTAGCATGATTAGCACTAAGTAGTAATCGCCTTCGCATGTCATCGTTGCGGACAAGCTAGTACCATCCGACACCAGCAATGAGACGATGAACAAGAATCGAGGCCAGCAATTTGGTCACAACTGGTGTTAGGCTAATACCCTGTGGTAAAACAGCGTGTGTGACTACATTTCTGTATATTGTCACTATAATCGATGCACTCCAGTTACTCGGGACACTCTTCCTTCCAACTACGTTCGAATAGGGTGGTCAGTGCTTTGTAGAGGACTTTACCTCCATCATTAAATGGTGCAGGTGGAAGTGAATCCAGGCCAGCTGCACGAAAACGATTGAGGGCTGTGATAGCGTTTCGGACCTCGGCCTCCGAAGCAGGCTCTAAACGAACCTTCAATGACTTGTCACGTCTCACCCGAGAAGGACAAGGTCCTGCAGTAGGGGGCCAGCTAAACTTATTTTAAAAATGTTCTGCCCAACTAGCCATACGGCGCTCCTTATTGTGTATCAGTGCTCCCGCGCTGTCTCTGATGGTCTCACTGACGCCTGGTTTCCTGGGAGCAGTGGTGCGAATCAGTTGGAACATCTTGTAGTTATTACCTACTGCTCATGCCTCCTCCATTTTTTGAGCCCTGTTGGTCCACTAGGCATGCTTGTCAGTACGTATGCTCCGCTTTAGTTCGGGCCTAATAGCCTACCTGGTCACATGGTGCTCAGAGCCAGCCGGGAGATTTCTTCTGGATTCGGACAGCTTCACCGATCTCTCGGATATCCAGTGACTGGTGTGGTGACGGCTTATATTTCCCCAAGCAAATACTCCTACATCGTGCATGGCGGCCGAGATCCTATTCTACTGAAACACAATGTCATTAAGACAACGGAGCGAAACTGTAGTACACAGTGCGTCTTGATAGGCTTGTCTGACCGATGGTTGAGACAATTTATCATTTGCCAATCGGAGAAGACGATTGGTGCACTTCCCGTTAAAGTTATTGGAGAAACGACTGCGTACCAAGCCACGATTAAAGATGAGGCAGGTATTCCAGAAAGACCGGCATCCCAAGATGTAACCACGTCACCTGTAACTTATGGCAATGTGGTCAATTTGGGTCCATCGCTGGCTAGCTACAGGCGGACACCAAGTGGCACTTCGGCGCCCACCGTGTCTAAAAGCAGTACTGCTAAGAAACAACTGGCGCTCCGCACACAGTTGCAGCAGACGCTTGTCAATGTCTGACCGTTCGGAGTTAAGCCCATAATTACCAACCATGTGAGCTTCTGATGAGCTCATACGCCCTACTTGTGCGTTCATATCCCTGCAAGAACTATAATATCTGAACTAGTAGCACCGTTTTGTACCACTTCGTTAATCAACCTAAGTTGATGTCGTCAAACGCGCTGCACACAAACGGCGGTTCACTTGAATCCATTCAAACAACGGTGGCTCAGTTTTGGAACATATAATGATACCTACACCAGCTTGACCTGTGTGTGTTACATCGACGTCTCCGGATGCATGCAACCAATAACGAGAGCATAAGCCTGGTGCAGTTAATTCAACAACCCCATTATGGTCATTGATCCTCATTTCGGACACACAACACACATCAATACTCTGTGTGTCTAAGGTGCTTGCGAGTGCAGCCAGTTGACCTATTTGTCTTAGAGTGCGAACGTTGGACGCCGCCATGGAAACTGTACAGCATGGCTTTATAAGGGTCTGTTGCGGATAGGCATCCGGTATGTATCGTAGGAAGGTGGTTGCAGATGATTCTACTCCAGTGGCAATTCATTTGCTGTCATTTAAGCTGGGAATAATAGAAGGAAGATTAGTACTGGCGGTTGGGATGAGAGTAAGAGAAACAAATGTAGCATGTTTTCGCTTCTCCGCCCTGCTGTAGACAACAGATAAGGAGACCGTTGATAACCTGCGCGACGACCGATGCAAGATGAAGTTTATGTTTGAAGAAGGAGTCATGGTTGTATGCGTGCTGAGCTACTGCTAGGGCGGCCAGACCTATACAAGAGTACGATTAGGGTCCTTAACCAAAGCCTTCGGCTCAAAAGCCTGTCTGCAAGGCAGCGGGGAGGTGGAAATGATTTAGTTTTACTGAAATGGACCCCATCTCATTTCAAACCCTTAACCTGGAGGATCAAGAGGCTGAGTTTTGTTTGACAACTCACCATTGCGCAACCTGGTGGAAGTAGCTCTCAAGGGGTGCAGAGGCACCACTCAGTATAGCTCAATGAGTCAAGAAGGTACACAAACCGTCGCACCACGTTAAGTTCCAGTCTCGTTGCGACGGCTTCCTCGAAGTAGTGGCATCCGATTCGAAATTCGTCACTCGTTTTACGGAAAGCATCAACCCATTATTAAAGCTGCTGCACAAAGACCAGCCATTCGTGTGGACTGTTGAAACAGAGGAGGCTTGCAACCACCTTAAGGCATGTGTAACGGAATCCCCAAAGTGCGTACGGATACCTAGTCCAGAGGAGCAGTTTACGGTGGCGGTTGATGCTAGCAAGATCGCAATCGGTGCAGTGTTATCCCAACCATCGGGTCTAGCAGAATAGGTCAGTAGAATATTGGGTTGTGCCGAGCAGAAATACTCCACGACGGAGAAGGAATGCCTTGTTGGATAAATGGAGAACCTACCACTTGGGGAATGAATTCCACGTTAGGACGAACCACAAACCGCTATCATGTTTGATGACAATGAAAGATCTGCGAGGACGTCTTGACTTCAAGAATTTAACTTCACCGTCGGACACGTAGACGGGACGCAGAACGTACTACGTGAGTTGATGTCGTGATCGTCGTTGGACGACATCCTACCAGACACGACGATACTGGTGTGTGCGGTCACAGCAGAGCAGATAAACCTACTCGAAATACAAAGGAAGGACGAACTGGTGGAATCGTTGTGCAGTCAATTACAAAGGGGCACCAAGCCGGATAAAACATAGGATGAAGTACAGGAACTCGTGAAGATCTGCGACCGGCTGTGCACAGTAAATGGCACTTTGCTGTTGGCAGCAAATGAAAAGTAACTGTCCTTTATCCCATCTGAGCAACGGAAACGGGTACTTCATATGGTTCATAATAATCGGCACATGGGATGTGAGAGCGTTTTTGACTTGTTACGGAGACAAGTATTTTGGCCAACCATGAGAAGGAGCGTGGTTTTATATATTTCGGGGTGCCCAAACTGTCAAACTAGCCGCGAGGCGGATGCGCCCAGACCGCCACTGCAGTCGATTGAAGTTAAGAAAGCGCTACAGTGTTGGGTGCTGGATGTATTTGGATTGTTGCCGCTGAGCCGATCAGGAAACACTCACATCCTTTTGATGACTGATCATTTCACCCGATGGGTCGAAGCCATACCAATTAAAGACCAGACAGCCGAGACCGTGGGACAGACGTTCGAATACAATATACCGGCGCTGTACGGAATTCCGCATTATGTTCTCACTGACCATGGTCCATGTTTTACGTCAAAGGCTTTCCAAGCAATGTTAGCGCAATGATGCATCCAGACACAGCGCACTTCACCGTATAACCGTCGAACCAATTGGATGAGAGAACGGTGTAACAGCACGATGAAGACACGGCTGAACTGCACAAAGTTGGCATGGGGAGAGGCACTGCACGAAGTACTACTCGATTATCATGCCAGCATGCAGTCAAGCACCATAGTTTCGCCTTTCCAACGGCAATTTGGGAGAGAGCCGGATAGTGCACTCGTTACGTGGGTGGCACTAGATCGTTGGTGCAAACATCCAGCAGCCCAGCACGGGGGAATAAAATAAACGCCAGAAGAGGAACAAAGACACGACAATTACGGAATAAACGGAACTATGACGCACGCTAATCGACACACAAATAGGGACCAATCAACTTGGGAGACTAAGTAAGACTGCGCAATAATTATCCACGGGCATATAGTGAACCAGCTGCGAGCAAGTTCAATCAACGGTGGAATGGTCCCTATACCATAATTGACAGGAAAGTAGTGAACTTCAGAATTGACGACGGGATGGCGAATTGCTGGGTTAATACAGCTCTTCTACGACCATGGTATACGAGGAAACCAGATCTACGAGGGGGATGTAGTGGCACGGAAGGCAAGGATCACTGGCAGATGAGCGAGACTGTGAAAACTAGGGAAAATGAATAGAAACGAGGACATCGAGGACGAAAGTCGACAAAGCAGCTCGAGGCCTACGGGATAAGCCGGAAATAGCCAACGGAAGATTAATGGTGTCAGGCACCATGCCGAGAAGAGCGGGGGACCTATTGGTGAAGGGCCCGAATTTGCTGGGAGATACATGTTTTACCGCGCCTCCAGGAATAACCACGAGGAGAGCAACGAAACCCAGATTAAACAAATCAAGATCATTAGAACGAATCCATACCGGCGAGAATGGGACGCATGGAAGCGAAAATAAGAAGGCAAATCGGCGAGCGGCGACTTCAGTGACAGTCTGAAGCCGGGACACGCATGTGACGTCGAGCGAAAGGACCGTGTGTGAGTGCGTAGTGGTCAGGAAAAGCGCCCTGTACGTGTGCGTGTGCGTGCTAGCCTGTGAACCCGTTGTGCGTAGGCAATAAAACTGTGCGCCACTACCGTCGTTCTCCCTACAATATGACCTGGAAGATGTTGAGGTAACAATACCAATGTGCATAATAAAACTCACCGTATAAGCCTCACCTGTATTTTCAGGCGCTGGCCACCGAACAGCGGACCTCAACAATCTTTGCTTTTACGATCGATGCAGATTTACTAAACGAATGGCAGTAAACTCTTCAACCGCTATGGTTTGACATATAGCATTCGATATACTTCATAAAGACACGAACGCCTGGTTGCTACAGAGTTGCATGCTCGGTTTGGTTAGCAAATACTAGCTAACATTTCAATGGAGAAAGTTTCATTTAACTGACCCTGATGTACCACGGATTTTTCCCTTACTCCTAGATGTTTTCCAATCCCCTTAGTAATTACTAACTCAATCATATACTCAACCTCATCATCATTATACACGTTAGCTTGAGGTGGGAAACACCTCAGCTATTGTGCCGCAATAAATAGAAGAAAAAAAGAGAATACATGCGACAGTTGAAAGCCGGTTGAACGAACGGTAACGGATGAGCATAGTTCCGGTAAGCTACAAGCCGGCTAATATTCAGTAAAAAATACTATTCAAAATCATATAAGGCTAAATAACGAGAACTTGGTTGGAGGGGGAGGTTTAGTGGGATGGGGTGGGACAAAGAAACTCACAGCACGAATGCCACTGAGGTCCGCTCCTTTCCATGTCAGCAAGTGTATCCAGCCAAACGTGCAAATCGTATTTTCAACCCCAACCAGGTAGCCGCGACGCTCCAAGCGAGGCCAGCTCCGAAGTGAGAGCCTTCATTCCTCTCGACTAAGTTATCGCTTGGCCACCCCTAATCTTCTTCCAACCTCACCCCCGATAAGCAAACAACGAAAGTCGCGGGAGTAGGTGGACTGGCATGAGTAACACGTGGCCAAGCCATCGGAGCCTGGTGCGGGAAATAACGGTGCTGATCGGTTCATTTATTTTTCCTGTGCCGTAAACAAGGCATCGAACAAGCTCATTGCTCACACGATGTTCCCACCAGATGTGAGCCAATTGCGAAGGCACCGGTTGTCGAACGTAACTAGCCTCTTTATGTCCGTTGATCAAAGGGGCCATATTTCATAACCGTGCAGTAGGGTCGAAGGTACCGCTGCATCGGACGTTCTATCCTTCAGGGTGAGAGTGATGTCGCGCCGGCGCCATAACTGCCTCCCAGGGAACCACAATTCACAATATTTCACATTGTTGCTTCTGAGGTCTGGTTCAGCATAGTCGCGTTCAATTTGCATACGTTAATGTAAATGGGTCAACAAGGTGGACTTCCACGCAGCATGGAAAGTCTTGCAGCTGTTGTCTGTTGCCTGGATGCGACAAGAATTCAGGATTCCTAAACAGTTTACTGGCTGTCCTCTCCGTTCCAGCCCCCTATACCCTATTCCACATGCACCTGTCTGATAAACTAGAGTTTATATATATATATATATATATATATATATATATATATATGTTGATGTATATCTGATCTTTGCAGCGGATGAGGAAGTTTTTGATGGCACTGGTCCTTGGCTGCATTCGAGTTGCAGTCGGCGGGTGAGTAGTTGGAAATCTCAAAAGGAGTACGGTTTTAGACTCGTTATCTGCTTCTACTTCGACAGTTACAGAGCCTCGTACAACAAATACGACTCTTGATTGGAATCGAGTCAATGATGTCAGCTTCGGGTATAGCAGTGAAGGCAGTCTCAACATAAGATAGCATACAATCGATAAACTCTAGTTTATCAGACAGGTGCAAGTGGAATAGGGTATAGGGGGTTGGAACGGAGAGGACAGCCGATAAACTGTTAAGGAATCCTGAATTCGTGTCGCATCCAGGCAACAGACAACAGCTGCAAGATTTGCCGTGCTTCGTGGAAGTCCATCTTGTTGACTCATTTACATTAAAGTATGCAAATTGTAAGCAACTATGCTGAACCAGACTTCAGAAGCAACAATGGGAAATATTGTAAATTGTGGTTACCTGGGAGGCAGTGAATGTTTGTTGGTGTATTGTTGTTGGAAGTGGTTGGAAGTGTATGGTTGATTACTAAGGGGGAAAGACATCGGCGTGAGGATATGGTAGTTCGCCGTTGTGAAACCGTCTAAGAAAGGGTACGTATGACACTGTAAAAGAGTATGCGTGTGGGTGTCGCGTGCTTGTATTTTTCATGTGTTTGCATCAGAGTAAACCATCCCAACAGCGACGGAACTTGAGAGCCCGTTCCCTTTGTTTGGCTGCAGGTTAAATAACACCCGTTTGCCTAAGCCGAAGTAGGTAGATTGTTTTTGAGTTCACTGATCCGAGCCTTTAGCCAAACAGCCTAACCGACAAGGCAGCACATCAGGATAATACATTCGTGCCCATTGAGAGCTGGTGACCGAAAACTCAGTTCATGCACCTTTCGGATGGTAGCAATGCATACCAATGGCCCAAATCTCCATGTAAAGTCCGATGCTACCGTTACTTTCTGGTGTACCGGGAAGATAAAAAGCAGTGACTGTAGCGTGTGAAATGCGTTACGTTGCAGCATTTTAAGCAGACATTTATATCCTTTCATGAAAGTACGCTTGTCAAGCGCGAAGCCACGAACTTCTGGCGCGCTGTTTCCGAAACATTTTTGGGACGGGAGATCCGGTGCCACCAAGCTGACACTACTGAGTTGTTCAGCAAGTCAGCAAGGGGCAGTTTATAGCAATCTAATCCGTCAGGCTTTCTTGCAGTTCAATGAAAATCAAATAAGCGTTCGACATCCCAGCTCCACGTGATCGATGACAATGCAATCATGCACGCTATAGACAGGCAGTTGAATTTATGCTTGCTGGTCTTATCCTAGTAGTCTGGAAGACGTAAATCACAGATAGAACGGACGAGCAAGAAAAGTAAGGAAGAGGAAAACTAGCGAGGGTACCAGGGACAATAGTCGACAAAGCAGCTCGAAGCCAACGGAACAGGTCGAAAATGGTCCATGAGCGACAAAGATTTCAGGCCCCATCAGAGAACAGTGGGAGAAGGTAACGGAAAGCCCGACTTTCCGGAGAGGTGCGCCTTTGGCCACGACTCCAGGATTAACCCCAATGAGATCAGCGCAAACCCCGACTAAGCAAGTCAAGAGCATTAGAACGAAGCGAAGATGCGAGAGGCAATTCGGTGAAAGAGCAACTCGCAGATTGGCTGAAATCGGAGCATGAATGTGACACCGGGCGAAAGGACATTGTGTGATGAGTTGTGGACTGTAAATGTCCTCTATACGTGCGTGCGTGCGTGCTATCCTGTGAACCCGCTGTTTGTTGGTAGTAAAGTCTGCATCCCTACCGCCTTGTTCTCGCTGCAATATCGGCCAACTAAACTCGGCGTGACAGGAAGGTGACGAGCCATAGTTAAAGTATGTCGACCATTTTAATTAGATCTTGAATTCATCCTTACTTTTACTTCCTGTTTTTTTCGATTTCCCAACAAAGACAAGTAAATAGAAATGTTCCATCTAGCCAACTGCCTATAAAACTATCAGGTACAACATTGTAGCAATGCAGGTAATTGTGACCCGCTAATCGATCATAAAACGCTGATCCCGTGTGAATGTATTGCTATTGCAACCAACCAACGGGACGAAGGTTCATCTGCATTACAACCATCTCCAACCGATGCACGCAGAGTTTTACTGAAGCGAAACTATGCCTGGTCTAATTGAATTTGCCGTTACCGACAGACAACTGTCAATCGGTTGATGGAATTAATTTGGCAGGATAGCTTGTCTCCGCCGAGGAGCTTGTATTCTATTTGCTAACTCGATGAGAGTAGAAGAGCAACCCGCTAAGGAGTGCAGCAACTGCGGTTCCCAGTTGGATTGTTTATCCCACACTCGTTGCACTCAATTCAGTTGGAGCATCACCGATCTGTAGCTAACCTAAACGAGTGGTAGATTAAGCTTGAGATATAATTGTATTCTGCTTCAACTAATTTGTTAAGTATAGAGGATTTTAATGTGAGAATAGAGTCTAATAATAAACCGCAGCTGCACTTGTGTAGACCAACCAAAGCTTATGAATCGGTGTCGAATTAGGTTGTAAAAGTGGATTTATGCTAAACGAAGGGATTCCTATTTTGACCTGCCCAGACTTTAAGCAGATTGCTAGTAACGACTGTCAGAAGGTTATCTAAAACTGTCCCTCGTCGACATTTATGGTATGGTGTAACCATATGCCAATCTAGGCTTGTCCTGATGCCGCAAATGATAAATTATTCTGATGATGTCACATCGCAGTGTCTATTCGCTTTGCATCCTTTTACATCCCTGAGATGATGGAACAGGTGTTGCCTGTATGCAACGCTCCCCCTCAGTAAATTGGTATACTGCTGAGGCGGATTTAACTAAAATAAAGTCTACACATAAGCGATACTCCAACTAAATGCATGTTCATTTATTATTAAGCAGATTAGCCAATTTCATTCGTCGTAATATTTGAGACCACCAATCGGAGCATATTAACCTTTTACTGTGCGTCCGTTAACCACGTTATTTTTGCAACACAGCAACTGCTACTCTCACAATGGTTCCAGCAGCGCTTCTTTGGATCTTGCCCCCATGGTGTGTCCTATTTAATCTACTGCTGACCAAATTTTAAAAGTGAAGTAGCCCTTCTATTCATGAGTTCTCGATATCTGACTACATTATTTCGGAAGACCCCTAAACGAATTTGTTAACTGCATATATATTTGTGGTTCACGCATATCGCTAGATTTAAGTTTATAGAGAGTTGGCTATGGTTGGTGCAATAAAAATACATTTAGCGTTCTAGATCTTAGTCCGTCTAAACTGCTACTCCAAAAGTTATCTATATTCGGTCCAGCAAACTTATTTTAACTGACCAGTTTTAGATTTGGAATCTTTTTAAGACGATGGCGTAACTGTCAATCATCTCAAAGTATCTCTGATACGGTATTACATGCCTGGTTAACAAGCTGATTAATTGCGGAAATGAAGGTACAGACACAGCGAAGAAGAAAGTAATTTCATCACACAAAAATCATCTGTCCATTCAAGTCCAGTTAAATGTACAAAACTGTAACTAAGCTGTATAACAACACCGCATTCGCACAAGCAGCTGACAGTTGCTGGTCTGGTTCAGTTCACTGAGTATAATGAGATTCAGATGTCAAGGATTTTGGGATCTAATTGTTTCCTAGTAGAACACTGGATAGTAAAATTAACATAATGAATAAAAGAGGAAGAAATGGGGTTAACGGTATCATAGGAAGAGAATTTGAGCAAGACAGATGCATTTTTGAACGGAAAGGTGGCCAGATAGAAACAATGATCTTGAAGGTGCTGCAGTGGCTTTTCGTTTGGGTTATACAGAAGGGGTATTCGAGCCAAAGAAGTATCCAGTATTTTTCGCCCTATTCACTGACACTAAGTACACGAGCCTGATCGTGCGTTTTAAACAGTACTTTTATACTATTTAACCAGGTTATTGTCCGAACATGTTTATGTTTCCCCAATCCAGCCACACTCTCGGTGAGCAACAAAACCAGAATCGGTGATCGACAGGCATTCAGATAACGTTGCCAATCCAATCGAACACATAAGCTTTGAGTGAAAAAGACCGTCATCCACGCGTGATTTCCCCCATCTCAAAATAACTCGGTGATAGTTCTTTCGCTTTTAACACTCGCCATGAATGCACGAAGACTGCCAAACATGAGGGCAAAGATTTCATCGCCCATACCTGTAGAGTCAGGCTTGGTTGCGAAGTGCTCAAGCTGTCCACTGTGACAGAAATTAAGTTCACATGCCTTGCTTTTTATTTGCGGCCTTCAACCACACCCGGCAGTGATATCAGGACCAGGTTACTGCTCAAGATTGAATTGTCCCCTGACATTACACAACAAGCAATATCCCAATCAGTGTCAGCCTCTGCTAAACAATCATGATTTAGCCATGTTGGAGAGTTCAACTTCATTCAATTTCACAAAGACGCGCTCGAAACAACCCCAAGAAACAACAGTTCCAATTGTAGAGAACCCATCATTACATTACATTACATTTGTAAGGGTCTGTTCCCGTAAGAAACACGGATGCGCAATATGCAACTAGCGCGGCCACAAGAAAGACAGTCGAACAAATTGTTTCAGAACGCCTATCCAATGATGACGGCAAGCAGTTGACCACATAGTATGATAAATAAATACAATTGGTTGTCTGAGACTTCACCTAGCTCGGCAGTTGGGCTGCAACCGTTACTACACCATTCCATAGGACATTGTCACTGCGCCATTGTGTAACGGTGAGCAGCAGGACAATGCGATACGAAGCGTCAGTGTAAGTGAACGATCTGCTAGGTGGAGCAGCCGAAAGTCCAAGTTTGGATTGTTCGAGGGGCACATGATCATCGAAATTGATCTATCTGATTCGTACTTCGTAGCGTTAACGCATGTACCACTTCTGTTGACGTCCTTTGAGCTGCTTGTCCGACGTTCCGTTAAATTTAGTTACCTTGTTCGACTATCATTCATGCGAAGTGCTGCATATATGGCGTCTAGTTCAACGCGCCTGTTAATTTCACTGCATGTAGAATTCCATGCTTCCGAGAATTCTCCAGCTTGCCTCGAATTTTATCGGGCTAGGATCGTTATGTTTTCCACATCAAAGTGGGCCTCCTTGGTCTTCATACATGGAAACCAATGTATGTCTGTCATGTCTGTGTACGACCATTTCGATTTCCTTTATCCGTGTCGAAAGTTTCCTTCCAGTTCGTCCGAGGTAGTGTTTGGTACATGCTTTGTAGTTCCTTTTGGAGACGACATACTTCTGACTACCTTGATTTACATTGTCTTTCGGCCTTGAGAGCCGTCCTGCCAATGTACCATATGGTTTGTAGGCTACCAAAATTCTATGTGATCGTAGTAAGCTCGCAGTTATTTCAGACACATCCTTCATGTATGGAAGCACTACCCGTTGATCTATCTGTTCTCGCGGTTGTGGAAGCACTGTTTTCTGCAGGGTTCTTATGGTGAAAATACTGGGTTGCCAGTTGTTTTTGCGATGCTTGATAGAGATGGTTCTCTTCCTTTTTTCAATTCTGTCGTGCAGCAGTCTCTTTTGGCCCTTCTGAAAATGCCTGAAAGGAGGCTTTCTCTTGTGGTTCAGCAAAAGGTTGCTGTGATTTTTTAACATTTGGTATGTATTTGAAGTTTTACGTCTGTGTTTCTCTGTATCTGCACATCAAAGAATGTTGGTTCATTGTTTTTCTCCAGTTTCTCGGTTACAATGAGGTCAGCAGATGGGTTTTTGATTAGCTCATGCGAATTTTGCATGGAATCTCGTGTGATGTGAATAAACGTATCGTCCACATACCGGATCCATAATTTCAGTTTTGCCAGCTGTACTGTGACACTTTCCAAGTTCTGCATCACAGCTTCTGCAGTAAGTCCTGATATTGGTGATCCCATGGACCTTCTTTTAGGTTTCTGGTATACTTGCGCTTCAACGCAAAAGTAAGTGGTCATGCAGCGGTCCAGGATATCCCATACGTCCTCTGGTCTCTGCTTTCCCATTGTGTTCGCTTGTTTTCGTAGTAACCTTTTCATGGTTCTTTTCGCACGCTCGCGATGGATCGACGTAAAGAGTGCGGTGACGTCAAAGAACAACATGACTTCGTGTTTTTCTATGGAAATACTCCATATTTTTCATGAATCGTCCAGTATTGGTGATATTTTGTTCAGATTCGCCAATTAGAGAATTTAATTTCCTTCACATGCACTTCGTTAAGTTGTACGATGGTGATCCTAGCAGTGAGATGAATGAACGCAATAGGACTCCGACCTTAGGTACCTTTGATAGTCCATAAAACCTTGCGGTGTTTTATCATCAGCTTTCATCTTCCATCGTTCCTGTGTGGTAATCTCGTTCGTTGTTTGTAGTCTCTTCAATGTTGTGTTGATTGGAGTGACCAGTTTCAAAATGGGGTCTTGCTTAATAGGGCGATATGTGGCCGTGTCCGAAAGCAGTTGTTTGACCTTTACAACGAAAGCTGGTTTATCCTTTAGTACTACCGTGCGCCCCTTAGCTGCTGACAGGATTCTAGCTTCGTCTTATTTTCATAATCTTCTGATAACTTCCTGTTTCCCTTTGTAAGAGTATGTGTGATGTTGTTGCGTGTTATAACTGGGATGACTGCTTGTCTTATTTTTTGCTGTGTAACTTCTGAAAGGTCGTCTGTGTTCAAAGTTGTTCCAGCCTAGCCAAATAACCATTGTATGAAACATCACTGACCTTTTAGTTTAGTTCTTTGATAAGTATATCCTTTCCTTTGTGTTAAATTGATGGCTGGACAAGTTTTGATCCATCCTTCCCTGTTGTTGTGGTCGTGAGCTTATATAACTTTGTATCCAGTGCTAAGTTTATCTGGTTCTTGATGTTGTTTACTCGACGTTCAATCACGGACCCATGCTCGGCGTGTTTTGGGGGCCGATCGACATAAGGCCTTCTCATACTTTTGAAGGCGGTTATGGGTATCCGTTATTTGACGATACTCGTCCCAACCTATCTTGATATAGCCCAGGCCTCTGTCTGATCTAACAACGGTCTGTGGTTCGTACTTGGTGACAAAGCATGTCGTCCCAGACATTCTTGGAGGAAAGATAGCTGCTCGCGAGTGGAAGCATGTCGACAGGCAAAGTTTTCCCAACGGCTTGCTGGCGGAATCATTGTACGGCCGAATAGTTGTGATGAAGAAATATGAACAATAATGGTGGGTTTATCGAAAAAACTAATATTAGAACAGTCAGTACCCTAAGCTTGAAAGGAGGGACTTATTGTTTACTGCGGTGTAATCCTGCATTCCGCGTAAATCACAGCACCCACAGGTAAGAGCAAAGAAATCCAAGACACATTCCAGGAGTGGGACGAAGACAGTATTAAGTGACAAAGTGTAACTGGATGAGTACGCTATTCAACCATATTTTAACTATCGCTAGTGTAGGTGCACAAATACCAAATTCGGAGCAGCATTCAAGGGGTGATATACACGAACAGAAACGAAATTCTTGCGGCACTCCAGACGGCAATACTCATCTGCGACTTTCAATGTGTGATCTTGCAGGTTTGTATTGGTGCTGAGTTGCAGTAACGAGCGGCACACATGATTTGGGTGGTGCAGAATCAAGTAGGACATTAGCAGATCGCCAAGTAATCTATGATACCGGCCGCTGAAAACTCCCAAGCGTTTCAGCCTCCGTTCGCATGGTGGATTGCGCATTCCACTGCCGTATTTGGAAACCTGCCGTTGTGGCTGGTCCAGTGCCTCAAGGTCACGTTTCAGCCCTGCATGCCAAACTTGAGTTGCGTATTCGACATGGAGGCGAACATACGCTCTGAGCATCTGTCTAACAATAGTGGTGTCTATTTGTCCGAACGCCCTTTTGCAACAGCCCGACGTGTTGGTTACCAGCTTTCGAGACCTTTTCGGATTGCAGGGAACAAAGTAAGTCAACTTGAACCAGTACACCAAGATCAAGTGCGAGGGAAGATTAATGCAATAAATGCGTTCCGAAACTTTTATGAAGAGTTGATGTGGTGTTTGTCCATAAAAACAGGTCAAGCGACGTCAACGGCAAAGGTATGTGTGTTAATGCTACGAGGTACGAATCAGAGAGATCAATTTCGATGATCATGTGCCCCTCGAACAATCCAAACTTGGACTTTCGGCTGCTCCGCCTAGCAGATCGGTCACTTACACACACTGACGCTTCGCATCGCATCGTCCTGCTGCTCCCCGTTACACAATGGCGCAGTGACAATGTCACCTGGAGTGGTGAAGAAACGGTTGCAGCCCAACTGCCGAGCAAGGTGAACACACAGAAAACCAACCGAACAACCTTGGCTACCAGTAGTTCCGTCTATCTCACAACTGGATTCAGCGCTGCTACCTTTTAGTGCAACTGCTGTAAGAATAAAAGGAAGAACGATTCGTGCGCAGCTCCATAAATGCGTACGATGTATATCGATCGTTTACAAATGAACCTGGAAGAAACTGGGCTCACCAGTTTATCAGTAAACTAATAATACGGCCAGAAATACGTCTGGCGGTAAAATCTATTTGCTTGGCGAATGCTACAGTGAGCTGGATATTGCAGGTGAGCACAATCAGGGTACAAAGTTGCTTGTGAGCTCGACCTACTTGGATCAGTCGTTTGGAACTTACCTACATGCCGACCAACAAGTTGCCTTCATCAAACTCGCCCAGATCCTGAGTGTCTAATCCACCTGAAACAAATGGGGATATTTTGACCAACTACAATTAATTCAGTACTGTTTTTAAGTAAGCATTTTTATACTGCTCGAAAGCGATGTTTCATTTGAAACTAAATGTCAAACCGATTTATGGGCTAAGGCGATCAGTCTCTAATGCAGCTCCCCCAATGGTCGACGCAGAGCATAAACTCTAAGAAGAGGCCGGAGTACTGAAGCCAATGAACTACTATTCGCACTAATCATCGTTTTAAAACGCGCATAAGATTGTCTGAATTTAAGCCGGTTATTCTAAGTTGTTGAATATTGTCTCCGAAGAACATCATCAACATTACAAGCACCAACAAGCATTTTGGCGGAAATGAGCGGTGGCACTTGTTTGGCAAACTTGACCCACCGGATACTTACCTACAGACTGAGTTTGCAGAGGAACCCATGAATCTGCACAACATCAACCACCGGGGTCTGTTACAACACAAACATTTTCCTCTCGGTGTGAAAGCTGTCCAAGCCAACTTTCAACAAATTATGCACACCATACTTAGCAGATTGGAAGGAACGGTTACGTGCTTCAATGTCATTATAAGCCTAGGGCGATGGAGACTAAAACTGTTCATCCATGTTCCCGCAGTCTTGCAGTGCATACTTAACTATGGCCTACGACTAAAGGGAGAAAAGTATGAGTTCTTGAATTCATCAGAGCACTTCGCTTCCATCAGCCATAAATACAGTTGTCGAACCAACACGCTAAAGATTGAGACGAAGACTAAATTGCTCCGCCACCTTCAAATGTTGTTGAACATTAATGATTCATCGGATAAATCAGCTAGAACAGCATATTCCTGAAGCACATGCACCAAACAGCTAAAACTATGAATCAGGTGGACAGAGTCTAATAAATATCAACAAACTTAAGCATCTCAAATATGAAATATGTAGTTCTGCTGACCCATCTTTGTTCAAACTTACCGATCATACTAACTACAACCACACCAAATCTTGGAGTGGCAGCAATCATAGACCACAAATTTCCTTTGGAAGGAAAACGGTGAAAATCATATCTCTCTGCCTCTAGCCCCAGCAGAGTGCATTTACGAACAAAATGAGAAAGGTGCTTTTGTAATCATTGTTACCCTAGAGATGTTTCATAATATGATCTATTATAGCGTTTTCATCCCTATCACCATCCGCAAGCTGCTGTTGTCCATTTCTGGCTCCAAAAAAGGCGTAGCGCTGTACACAGCGAAAAACTTACAGCGCATGGCCTCAATAATACTAAAGTGCGGCTTTAATATCTAATATGACTTTATAAGTAGCAGCGAGCAGGCAGACACACCATTACGATTAATAAATAATCACGGACGGGAACCAGAAGAACTAGTTATTACAATCGTAGCCGTAGAACCCCAAGTCATAGACATTGTTTTAAATACAACTCACTAGCTGCCGGTGACTTTTCATTGGGTCCGCAAGGCGGCTGCATCAAACACAACCTTGGGACAAGCGATCAGGTACCGCCAGCGCCTTGCTTGCCTTCAGAACTACAACTACTTTGCTAGCGGAGGAATGCATTGTCTATCTTCGATGGCTGCTTTCTTCTTGCCGACCGCATGGCCACTCCATCGGAACAACACCACAGATATTTGACACAGTATCATACGGGAAACTCGGAAATAAAGCAAATCAAGGCTCTGGCAAGGAGTTACGTCCTTTACCCGGTATGGATGCAACGTTGTAGCGTCCATGCCAAGGCTGTTTTAGGTCCAAATGCACTCCGATCTTTGCTACATAGTTCGTGGTCTCATTTTCGACCACATGGGTGCTGATACAACTTCCCAGGTCGTCGAATTTCTGAACGACTTTTATCGGATCCTCACGAAGGTTCAGCGCAGGAGGCGATCCTTGCCAATTTTGAAGGAAAGCTTTACACTTCGGTGGTAGAAAGCAAAACTCCAGGCGGCTGACAGCCAGTGCTAAACTGTCCAATGCAGATTGACACGTCTGGGAGCTGTCACAGATGACAGCAATATCATCTTTTCATACACCGACTCAAGAAATCGTTCTATTGGGACTAGCTACACGACAGTGCCTTCGCAATTTTGCGCACATCTAGTGGGAACACCGCATGAGCAACGAGCTCGTTCAATGCCTTGTTTACGGCACAGGAAAAGGAAATGAACCGCTCAGCACCGTTATTTCACGCACTAACCTCCGATGGCTCGTTCACGTGTTACGCATGCCAGCCCACCTACTCCCGCCACGTTCGTTTTTTGCTTGCCGGGGGTGTGGATGGAAGAACATTAGGGGTGGCCGAGCGATGACTTGGTCGAGAGGAATGAAGGCCCTCACTTCGGAGCTGGCCTCGGTTGGATAGCCTCTGCTCCTTGCTTGGTGTCCGAAAGACAATGAACACGTTTGGCTAGATACAATTGCTGATATGGTTAGGAGTCTACTGTGAGTTTTTTGTCCCTCCCCATCCTTTTTAGCCTCCATCTCCAATCACGATCTCAATGCTTAGAATAAGATTATGTTAATGCTTTGTTTCGTGAACGAAAGACCATCTGGTACGCATTCGATTGTTCCAGCTCACAGCAGAAGCTGGTCCAGACTCGCCAGCTTCCCTTTCCAGCCAAGACGGAAGACGCTTAGGTCGACCGCGTTCGGTCAGACGCAATAGCAAAATACTAGCTTACTTAGACCTCATTCGTTTGCTCAACTCTAACGTAGACCTTCACGTGATCTAGGCTTTTTGAACGAACTGTGTAGAGTTTTATGTTTAGCCTCTATATGATTGTAATGGTCTGATGATGAATCATTAAAAGCAATTGCTCACCAGATGATCTTTCGTTTTCGAGGCTTAAATGAGAACTTTCAAGTTAGTTAAAGGATTTGTTTGTCGCCTAGTAGCCGGCTGTTAGCTTCCCTGGATGATGCCCATCCGTTGCTGGTAGCTCAGCTGGCACGCAACTATTGCATTTCTTTTTCTTTTTCAGTTTTAAGTATCGCGGCACAGTAGTTGAGGTGTTTTACACATCTACCTAACCTGTATAATGAATGAATGAGTGGTCAGTCATTGGAGGGCTATCTGGACTCAGTACTCCTACATTACCGGAAGAGTTTTGCTACCAGCATGCGACAATAGCTAGAAGATAAAAAAATTTTAACAGAGGAATTCGATCTGCATGGTACTGGAGGATATGATGCGCTATATCACAGTTAGATTATAAAACATGACGGTCCGAAGCTGTCCCCAGTAGCCCAGTGGCATAAGCTGCTGACTGGTGGTGTAAGCTGCTGGTGGTCATGGGTTCGAATCCTGATGGATCCGATGGATGCGCACTACTGATGATGTCCAACTGGCTGAAACTGCAGTCTTGTGTTTCTCCGGGCATGTGGTCGACTATCTGATTTGAAAGCTGGCTTCGATGAGCCTTATCATCCATATCCAAATCCCGTAGTCATGGGAATATATATATATATATATATATATATATATATATATTCACAGTCTGTGAACAAACGTTGGGTCCCCAGAACCATGGCAGAAAAACTGAGAAAGTGGGGACAAGAAATAAGGCAAAAAAATGGAAGACGAATTTTTGGTTTTACACACGCTGTTTTGAGATTTTTGGCTCGTGAGTTTTGTTTGCATTAAAGAGGATAAGAAGGCAGAAAATCATTGATGCAATTTGTATCTGTTGCGGGCCATCGCCTCCAATGTTTTTAACCACTGGAAGTCCATGTGGCACTTGTGGCGTCGTCGCGACGTCTCATACTCACTAAAGGGCCGCTCAGTATTGTTGTACGAGTGCGAGTCCTGACCGGTTGGCGTGGAAGACATGCGTCGTCTTTCTGCGTGCGATAACGGTTGCTTAAGGAGGAGCCCTCGTATTTCATAGCAACATCGAGTTAATAGTAGTGACATTCGACGTCGCATCTTGGGGAATGCGAGTATTCCCATCAACAAATTGGTTTTGTTGCGCCAGTTAAGATGGCTCGGTCATGTCCTACGAATAGCACCTGAGCGTCTACCGTGTCGCGTTCTATTCGCTCGTCAAGGACCTGGCTGGAGGCGACCGCGTGGTGGTCAGCCTTCCACTTGGCGGCAGCACATAAAATCTTCGACGTCGTGTCTAGCCGCTGTTGGACCCGTACGTCTTCTAAGATGGGGACCCAAAGATGAGGAGTGCCAATGGCTTAGGACTCTTGAAGACATGGCCCGCAACCGGAATCAGTGGAAGAATTGTGTACAGAATCGTACTGATTCACATGTTTAATACAACAAACATTGAAAATGACAAGATAAGAGAACATCGGCATGTGACAAATAAACAAAAAGTGTTTTGTTCTACTTTTGTCAAAATGTTCCATTCTTCCTGTGGCATATTAGCTGAAGTGTGTTGCTCACATTCAACTAGCATGTTACCATGATAATGACGCGATGACGGTCCCTTATCCGCTGATCTCCATGGTTTTCTGTTGGCTCTTTGTCTAGTTGATCGACTGCTGAGATTCCTACTACTACTACTACTACTACTACTACTACTACTACTACTACTACTACTACTACTACTACTACTACTACTACTACTATTACCACTGGAACACGGACTGGTCCGATGGCCGCCAAAATTGAGGTTGCCTTCTTCGTGCTCCTCCTCCACATCATCGGCTATCCACCGCCGCACTTTTTCCACTTTCCATCCACTATTTTCCCTGGGAATGCAAATAGCGCTCGAGGTGGAAGGCGATGAGATGTCATGCGCAAAACGTGTCCGAGTCAGTGCATGCGATGTTGGAGAAAAACTTCTGAAGACTGGCACTACTCGCTCCAAAAATTCGGTCTCGGACCTCTGTGTTGCTTGCGTGGTATTGCCACCACACCCAAGCAATCATTCCTAGACAAAGATTGTGGAAGCCTGAAAACCGCTTCATGTCATCCGAGTGAATAGGCTAATTCTCACAACCCTACAAGAGTACCGCAATGACAGAAGCATTGTACATCCTGCCTTTGAGTTTAACAGTGGCATGACGACGACGCCATAGGTGTCTCAGTTTGATGAATGCAAGGCGGGCCTTTGCAATCCGTTGGGAGAGTTCCTCTCCAACTCCGCTACCAGCCGTGATGCAACTCCATACATTAGTAAAACAAGTGACTTGCTCCAGAACATGTCCAGCGATAGTGAGCGCGGGTTCATGCACCTGCCAAACCTGGAACAGCGTTGTGCATTTTCCTGGGGTGAACTATGAGTCATACTTAGACGCCTTCATCGCTATGCGATCCAAGGCGCTCTGCGCAGTTTGTGGGTCGTCCTGCAGCATGGCAATGTCATTGGCGTAGTCCAAGTCCGTGACTCTGTCCCCAGGGAGGAGCTCAACACCGCAGTTCTAGACGTCTTCCAGTGCTCCTTGGACGACATCCTCGATGGAAAACTTGAAGAGTAAAAGTAAAACAGGTCAACCTTGGCGAACATCGCTGATCACAGTAAACCAAGAAGAGAGCGTGCCCTGAGCTCTGACTGCCCGACTTGTGACTGTAAAGTTTTCTCAGGATGATTACAAACTTGTCAGGCATATCTTCCTTCAGTAAACAGTGCCACAAAGCGGATTTACCCACTGAATCAAATGCCGCTCGGATGTCCAAGAACTCTATGATGGTTGGACGCCGGTGGAGGTGACGGAGTTCGAGAAGTTAGCGCAGCGTGAAGATTTGTTCGCTACAGCCGCGGTCTAGACAAAATCCGGCTTGCTCTTCTCGGGAAAATTCCTCTATATTCGTTGAAATGCTGCGAAGTAGCACGAACACGAAGATTTTGGTTGCGACTGAGAACAACGAGATTCCCCGGTAGTTACAGTAATTGTAGCGGGGCCTTTCTTATGAATCGGAACAATGACCGATCCTCCCCATGAGATCGAAACCTTCTCCTCCGTTCAAAATTTCGTGCATAGCCATAGCATTTCGCTGAGAAATACGCTGCCGCCATTTTTGAATGGAGCCGGTGATAGGCTGTCGGGACCAGGAGCCTTGTGGCGTTTCAAAGATTGGATTGCATTGCGGATCTCTGCTTCAGTTGGGGGTCTGTGGAGACAGTCCAAGTATCAACCGTTGGGAATGGAAGTGCCACAGGTAGCTGTGTTAGGTGATTAAATTGCAGACAGAAATGCCCTTCTCTGCGACTCAATCGCTTGTGAAGTTTGGAAATTGTAGCCGGTGACCCTCAGGATGCAATCTAGACGGCGAAAGTTGCCAGCTAATGAAGCGGCTTCCTTCCCGTCATCTGATATTGACAGCCATGATTCACTATCAGAGCGAAGCCTTGCTTTCAGCTATTGCCTACTAGACCGGCGGTGTTTATGGTGCTGTGCGCCATCAATCACCGCCCGTCAACGATCCAGCAATTCCAAGGATCTTCCTGAGATCTAGCTTTTGGGAGTGGAGCGAGCGACGCTGCAGCTGGACAAACCGGCCGACAGCATGGCCTGTTGCAGAATTGACCAGTATTGAGCAACATCCGGAGTGGAAGAGAAAGCATGATTTTTATGGAGCCTTTTTTGGTACTCCTTCCTTACCATTGGGTTCTCCAAGTTGTAGGTATAATGTAGGGCATTTTGTGTGATGCTTGAGATGCATAAGGGACTGAAAACCTGAGTCGAAACACTGGTCTTCAATCTGCAATCAGAGTAAGTTTTGCTTGCATTTTCCTGCAGTGACCAAGTTCCACCCGGAAGGCATACGAATTCCTCGCTTGAAGATGTTCATAGATGCCTTGGCATGGATGAGTCGGTACTGCACTATGAGGCATCATGAACTTCCTATCTATACAAACATAACTCAGTGGTATAATGAAGAATTCCAGGGTCTCAATTCAATCAATCCCAAGGAGATCGCCGTTGGTGTATGAAACCAAGTAGATTGTGCTACGGAGATGTGGACCATTGGAGTTGACTTTATATTCAATTTTCTTATCTAACCTTAGAGGTTCCCCGGATGCATTTTGAGCCGTCAGAGTTTTGCACTATAAAGGCGGTCTAACAAGCTTCGTCCATCTTGATCGCGATGTGATAGTGATGTCCACCGCCGTATCTAGCTGCAACGTTGCTGGGATATCATTGATTTTCCCTATTAAATACATTCTTTTGCCCGCAACTTCCTTGCGAAATACTGCGAGAAGTACCTTAGTCGTTGGTCCGTGCATCTTGGCCTTTCTAAAGTTGGAGTTTTTGCGCAATCCTGTGTAAAAGTAGTGTCTGCAGCCTTACGCGTAACGACAGTTTGTTTCTTCGTATGCAACCCGCTTGCACTTCTGACATTGATGCTTTTTTGTAAATGCGGTAGAAACTGCCATGCATCACAGTTCCAACCTGCGGTCGGGAGTCACTGACTTGCCGCATTTCGGTTCATTCCTTTACGACGGATAGCTGTACGACAAATGTGGAGTTATCTCATGTGATCAGCAGTTAACCGTTTTGGTGTCATTCCTCAGATGTATTAACCACTGGCATGCGGCTGTGCTTTGTTGCAACCCCAAATGGGGGTTCCTATACAAGCGTGCGCCGAATGTGCGTTCAAATATCCGACTCAGCATGGGACTGCCGACTGCAAAAAAATGACTCTTGAACTGATCAGCGATCATCGCACTCAATTTAGAGTGTTTGCAAACGCGGTTCACGATCCCGGCATGGGCGACAGTCATGAGCATCGCTCTTTACCAACTTCAAACAATTGTAGCGAATGCTGAACCATGACGCTTGCTCATAAATAACCTGTGTCAGAATCTCCACCGTCACAACAAATCTGAAGTCTCTTACAATTTTTGGCAACACAGCATTCAGGTATCGTTCATGCTCAGCTGCACCAAGTCTTCGCGACAACAAAAACCGAACTTTCATTAGCTTGGTCCTCAAGTCCCATTCCAAAAGCAAGTTCATGCTTTTGAAACCATGATACGAATGCCACTCCGCCCGATCTATCGAAGCCAAATTTTATGATGAAGGCTGTAAGTCATCATCATCATCATTACACGTTAGCTGGGGGTGGAAAACACCTCAGCTATTGTGCCGCAATACCAAAGGCAAGAAAACGAAAACAAACAATGGCACGCCCGCTGAGTCCCCAGTAACGGATGGACATTGTTCCGGAGAGCTAACAGCTGGCTGCCGTAAAAGAGAGTCATATTATGCCTAACAAGTGAGATCGTGATTGGAGGGGGATGCTAAGCAGGAGGGGGATGGACAAAGGAACTCACAACACAAACGCCATTGGGGTCGGCTCCAAGCCATATCAGCGAGTGTGTCCAACCAAACGTGTTCACCGTCCTTAGGACCCCAGCCAGGCAGTCGGGATGCATCAACCGACGCCAACTTCGAAGTGAGGGTTTTCATTTCTCTCGACCAAGTCATCACTTGACCTCCCCTCCTCCTCTTCCAACCGCACCCACAACGCGCAAACAATGCACGTCGCGGGAGTCGGTGTGCTGGCATGCGCAACACGTGGCCCAGCCATCGGAGCCTGGTGCGTGATATAATGGTGCTGAGCGGTTCACTCGCTCTTCCTGCACCAAACACGCGACGTCGAACACGCTCATTGCTCACGCGGTGCTCCCACCAGACATGAGCTAAATTGCGAAGGCAGCAATGATCGAATATGACGAGCCACTTTATGTCTGTCGACCTGATGGGCCAGGTTTCACAGCCATACAAGAGAGTTGAACGGACGGCTGCGTTGTAAACTCTGCCCTTCAGGGCGAGAGTAATGCCGCGTCTGCGCCACAGGTGTCGGAGATTGGCAAAAGCACCTCGAGCTTTTGCTATACGGTTCGTAACCTCATCTTCAATCCCACGGGTGCTAATATAGCTGCCCAGGTACTTGAATTCCTGAACGACTTCTAGCAGATCACCACCAAGCGTTAGCGCAGGGTTGGGTCCCTGTCAATCTTAGAGAAGTACTTCGCATTTCGATGGAGCAAAGCATAGCCCAAAACGATTGACAGCCAGTGCTAATCGGTCCAGTGCTGTTTGGCATATTTGGGAGCTGTCACAGATTAGGGCAATATCGTCCGCATACTCCAAGTCAAGAAGTCGCTCACCAGGAAGTAGCTCCATACCTTCTAGGTCGTGTCCAGCGAATGCTGCTTCCATGACTTCATCAATAGCGAAGTGGAAGAGGAAAGGTGACAGCAAGCATCCTTGTCTTACACCGCTGGTGATACTGAAAGGTGGCGACAGTTTGCCATAAACCCTCACCCTGCCCGAACTATGCGCGTACAACTCTTTGATAATGTTTCCATATTTATCAGGCACACCTTTCCTCAACAGACAGACCCAAAGGGCACATCGATCGACTGAGTCGAAGGCACCTTTTATGTCAAGAAACACGACAACGGTGGGTCGCCAATAATTATGACGGTGCTCCAACACTTGAGTAAGGTGAACATGTGGTCGATGCAGCCCCGACCTCGACGAAATCCGGCTTGCTCTTCACGAATCTGGCTTTCACGAGTGCCAGTCAGTCTGTGGAGAATGACAGAGGCAAGAATTTAGAGGCAATCGAAATCAGACTGATCCCTCTATGATTGCTGCATTCCAAACGGAACCTTCCCTTGAAAATTGGGACGATGACGGAGCGGTTCCAGTCTGTCGGGACTGTCTCCTGCTCCCAAAGTTTTACTAGCAACTCGTGTAAATCATCTACTAGAGCATGTCCCTCGAATTTGAAAAGGGCTGGGGGAATTCTATCTGCCCCTGCGGCCTTATGCAATTTCAACAGCCTGATCCCACGTTGGACTTCTGCGCGTGAGGGCGGATCCAAGGAGACGGCCCAGGGAGAAGGGCGCTCAATGCCCGAAGAAGAAAGCGATAACTCAGGTTGGTTAAATTGCCTTGCAAAGTGTTCAACACAACGTTCCAAGCGTTTTGACAGGCTGTGGATCGGCTGCCCACTCTCGGCGCGTATGGTCTCGCTAACACCAAGTCTCCTGCTGCCTGTTTCCCGTATCAGACGGAATAACTTACAATGATTACCAACGGCAGCGGCTGTTTCCATTTCCGATGCGTGATGAGACCACCAGGTTTCGCGGTCCTTCTTCAAGCTAGCAAGTAGTTTTTTCCTGAGATTTTTGCGAGTCTCATTGTATTCGTTTCCAGCCGGAATGCATTGGCGAGCATTCATAAGTTTCAGAGACTGTGTAGAGTCCCAATGTCCGGTTTTGCAATTTGCCCTGCCACATGAAGACATACCTGCTAACAGCAACGCTTGACGAATATGCGACCAGTGATCTTTAACGGTGTTTAGTGGGCGCTTACTCAGCCCAGATGTCAGCGCACTTTGGTACACATTCAGAACATCTGGCTTCGCCAGCTGGCTGGTGTCAATCCGTTCGCATCGACGTTGCGGACGTCCACCGAAACGCACCAGGAGGTCGGCACAGACAAGTGCGTGGTCAGAGTCCACGCTCGTGCTCCAAATCGAGCGACAGTTTTGGACACATCCTCTCCAGCGGTAACTGATCGCGATATGATCGATTTGCGTCCATGGCTGGCCCGAGGCTGGTGGCCGCCAAGTCACACTTCTGCGGGTGCTGTGTCGAAAGTTAGTGCTCGCGAGAAAGAGGCGAGCATCTTCACACAGCTGTAGCAATCGCTCACCATTATCCCTACGGGAGTCTACACCATGTTGACCGCCCAGATGAAGCTAATCAGAGGACAATTTCCCGACTTGGGCGTTTAGATCACCAGCCAACATCACAGTATCCGTGCTTCTTCTGTAACGAAGGAGCTCGTGAAGTTGCTGATAGAAATCATCTTTTACCGAATCAGTGCTACAGCTTGTAGGGGCGTAGGCCACAATGACAACCAGTCACCGTTTGTCCCCGCGCGACTTCGTAGCACGGAACGAACCAGCTAATCTAACGGTACACATCCTACTGTTTACTGGGATCCAATCAATCTGGGCAGCTTCAGCACGGGGACTCAAAACAATGCCGATGCCAGCTTGACCGGCATTTGAAGCTGCATCATCGCTAGGCAGGCGCAACGTGAATGTAACGCCAGTGTCGCATGTGGGGGATCTCAGGGTAAGCACGGCGCTCGAATCTTGCAGTCGGGTTTCCGATAAACAGGAAATATCCATCGATAGGGTCTCTAGTGTGCGGGCAAGTGCTGCCTGTTGGCCAATCTGCAGCAAAGGGGCGCAAGTTAAGACATGACAGTCTTAGCGAGACACGAGGACTCCAAAGGGAAACGGATGAACTGAAGTTGTCCGCTTGGTTGAACATGAACTTCTCGACTGCATTTGGACGACGCAGTGCGATTGTGTGTGATTTGAAATTAGAAGACAAGTGACTATTGAAGTAAGCTAGGGGAGGCCCAAGATTTGGGGGATTGAAAATGGGGGGTATAAGTAAAGTTGGATCGGGACGATAAGGATAAAGAAGCGCAAAAAGGGGTATAAGAAGACGGGAAGGCCTGAGCAGTAGCATCCATACCCCTATCCACCCTGCTCGATGCAGCAGATAGGGCGCCGTTGATTATCCTCTGCGACGGCCAGAGCATCAAGAAATTATTGTAGGAAAGCGTCCAGGGATTGCCGTGCAACTGTCGTCGTGGTTTGGATGTCCAACTTTGCGAAAGCAACACAAGCAACTGCTTTTGTCATCCATCCAAATGTAACTGCTGATGTTGAAGCAGCGATGGCATTGGCTCAAACGTGGTTAAACTATTTGACCAAAACTTCCACGTCAGACAATGTTGTGTCGCAGCCGAGGCCTTCATCCCACGATCGCAAGGAGAACTCCAAGACCGGCCGGGAAAGAAGTATATTCATTGTATCATGGCTGATTAATTAGTTTTGAGAACGCGCTGAAGGGAAGCTACTATAGGACATTCAAGCCAAGCATATTACTGTAAACATTCAAGCAGAATGAAGCCAATGTAGGCTGTTCAATAAGAGAACTAATAAGGGGCACGCAACGACCGAAAAAGAACGTTAGCAGCCAAGTAAAACTGCTATCCCTGGGAAGAAACAATAGGCACAAAAGCCAATGAAATTAGCGGAATGATGCGTTTTGACGAATGTCAGTAACGGCGATAGCGGAATGAAAACAAATCAGTAACAAGGAACATTTTTCAAAAAATCTATGTTCTCTAAGTGTCCACTTAACAACGGTGGTGAAAATAACTGTGTGTTTGCCTTTTTAGTCACATTTTAATGCTGCCATTAAAAAATTCTTGGGATTTGATTCGAACTTTCCATTCTGAGCTCCGTTGTATAGGGGTTACCGCTACACATATTTGTTTATCATTTCGTAAGCAGTTTCCCTGAATTGCAAATCTACGGCCGGTTTGACCGCGTTACCTGTAGTTATGGCAGTTCATCGCCAGACCTAGTTACCGAAATCGCTGTGAAATTGGCTAGTTGTCTTATTCTGTCGCAAAATGTGATCAATCATTAGCTTCAGACAGTGACGAGGCAATTGGTGCGAGTTGATTCCCGCGAGGCTTCACTAATATAGATGATAACATCAAGCAAGCATTTCAAATATGAAACAAATTTGCACGAAAATTTTGGCAAACTCAGTGCTCAACTTTGAGATACGAATAAACCCACTCGTAGTCACGAAACAGTATCAAAAGCTGTCAGCGCAGTGGCTGAATGATGACAACTGTTGTTATCAAGTTTGGCATCTGAGCTCAGGAGCCTGGTATAAGCCGCGACATTTTCTATTAAAACTAAGGCGCCCCAAGTTATTAACCTCGACGTTTATAAACCTGCAAGCCAACGCCGATGACATACCTACCTACTTTAAGAGGCTGTCCGGGATCCAAGATAAGGACAATAAGCATACTTATTTTCCGAATGCTTTTATAACATAATCTGTCTCTTAAAACATGTTCTATTTGCAGCTCTATTCATTTTGCCGTCTATGAATCCTTTTGGCGGTTAAACAACTGGTGTGACACATTTGCTCTCAGTGTGTGCGGGGAGTTGCTTAGTTGTATTAACACTAAAGATTTGTTGAACTGCCCCTGGTTCAGACAGCCCAAATGTTCAAAGCGTCTAGAATGCCTTTCTATGCACTTTGAAGCCGATGATTAGATGCTCAGAGTGTACAGTGTATATGTAGAAGCTCGGAATACAAGACAAACTAAGAGTAGCCCACCAAGACTCGGTGATTAATAGTCGAAATCAGGCTTTCCGTTCACTATTTACGTCAGCAAACTAAAATTTTCCTTCTATGGTAAATCCAAAGCATGTAGCCGACTCTTCTTTCTGCTCTCCTAATACCATGCACACGTTGCGATGGGCGCATACATATTTAAGTTAGGAGTTCAACCACTGCTAAATAATGTCACTTCACTGAAACATGTCTGCATTTCGAATCATAATCGATTGTGCGTAACTGTCAAGTTACCTACCTGGCGTATGTGCAATTCTTCAAATAAGCAGCAGGGTAAACATAAAGAATATTTTCTACCAGAACTGCATACAGTTCAACACTAATGAATCAGCTATTGAAGTGTACAGGCGATCATTTCCTAGAAAAGAAATCTACTTGAAAACCTGAAACGAAACGGTTTTCTTTTGAGGCATTGAGATATTTAGATAGCTAGGTTACATAAACTATATATTGGGAACAAGCCTGATGGTACGCCTTAGTTCCGTGCACCCGTTATTAAATCCCTCAAGCATTAATGTTCCAATGAAACACAACAAGGAAATGGATTTTCCCGCAGTAGGTACAGGAGGATCGAAACCGAGGTACGACTGGTGACGTTTATCGTCTCAGGCAAATTATCACTTAACATCAAGGCAGCTACTGGTAGCTAAGCAACATCATGGTAGCACACAATGAAATAGAATACCTGCGGGTCATTTACAAGTGAAACAGTAAATCTTGCTTGAGCAAGACCTCAACCCATTTTGGTTTGTAAACTGACAGTTCATTAACAGACCCGTGCCCGCTTACTGTTAAACGATAAAAGCAGATATCTAACGACGGAAGTTTAAATAAATGTGCTCCACTTGCGATTAAATAGACTGGTTTTAGTATTCCCATGAAGATTCCTGCAGTTGGAAAGCAGAGATTAGGATCAAGGAGTGACAGGCATTGAAACCACCTAATCTAGATTAGCTAATATTGGGTGCAACCAGCCAAGCTTGAGGAGCAGAACCAATGACGGAATTTCACATCTACATCCAGCGCAGCTTTAGGCTGACAAATAATTTTTTTGAACACACAAGGCTGGCTACATCCGGCCTATAGCGATAGCTTCAGCAAACTGTAGGCGATTTAGCCACGCTGAAGACAACTAAGCGCATAATTTCGGCTACACAAGGAAGTTACTATGCTGCACAACTTGTCGTCATCAATCGAACCCGAAATTTGCCCGTACCTCCAAAGAAGGATACTCAGCTTATTAGGGTCAACTCCCACTGTGTATACCAATTTGTATGTGACTGCGAAAACAGTTACATAGGCAGAAACAATAGTACGCTTACTTCCCGAATAAAGGAACATATCCCAAGATGTGTTCAGCGTGAAGTTGCTCAGATTCTCTACCCTCGTCAGATTCCATGTTCGCGCAGACCGCCGGCTTCCTCGATAGGCAAACACCTATTAGACTCGGGTCAACGGATAGAGCTGGGCTCAGCGTTTAAAGTTGTGTTACATCACACTAATCCCCGCTTCCTTCGGTTTGCTGAGGCTGTCGCTATAAGCCGGATGAAGCAGGTTTTGTCAGTCTAAAGCTGCGCTGGATGTAGGTGTGAACTTCCGTCATTCGTTCTGCACCTAAAGCTTGTCTGGTTGCACCCTCTTAGCTATATCTATGCATATCGGTTATTGTTAATCCTACTGAGGTGACAATGCGAAATACATGCACCTACCAGCCTTAGTATTCTTTCCGTGCGTTTCAAATTGTTGAAGGGAACTAACTGCTTTAAATCTAGATTAGTTTTTATGTACCTATGCGTCATTGGAGTGTGGCTAAACTGACAACACCAGTACATTTGATTGGATAGAGCCTGTTGGAAGGTTGTTTTTATCTCATAGCCTTGTCGTTGTCACTTGCCAAGGAATGCTGAGAAAGGCGTATTATTATCGAGAACCAGTACACCAGTAATGTTACCTAGCAGCTGACTCGTAGTCTTGTTGTTAAATTCATCGTACATTTGTTTCGACTCAGTGATTTAAGGCATGAAAGATAACCCTATTTTCCAACCCGTCATGTAGCGCGCCTGGATAGGTATTGCTGCTCTAGCTCAAAGGCATTTTACTGCGCTTAACTTGATCCTTCGTAACACATCGGATTTTAGATTAAATGTACCTCATGCTGACTGGTCTTACGTAGCCAATTTACTTTCCATTCACCTAAAGTCACCACATGATCATGATTTCACGGGATCATCGGCAGTGTTCCAACAGAGGTCTCCCAATATTTGCATTTCATCTTTTTCCGTCCCATCCTTAAGTGATGAATTTTCTGCCGAATACGTGTTAATAAACTTAAGACAAATTACTCTGAAGATCTAGCCAGCGCAATCCAGCCATTTGCTCCATCAATAAGTTTTATAAGCACCGGTGTGCGCAACCGAGCGAAGTCGGAAAAGTACACCACATCAAGCAGCTCATTGCGTCATGTAACGACATTATGATGAGTAGCAGAAAGCAAATAGGTGCGAATCCAGAACGGTGCCAGGCGAAGCACAAAGGTGAATCAGCAGCATGTAATCGATTAGTCAAATTTGGTTTAGTCTCTTCACCCTGCTTCAAATGGTGTCATACAAATTGAGCAAATCTTTTCAACAACACGTGAGAGATTAAAACAGCTTCCAACATGACCTGTGGTTTTGTACTGCGCTTTCGACAATCCCATAATTCAAATGTATACTTCTAGTCCAGCGGTGCAACCGGTTAGCAGAAGAGTTTGAACAACGAATGAACGCTAAGAGTATATCACCGGAAGCAAATCTGCCCCAGGACAACACAGAGACCTCCAAAAAACAATAATGATACAAACTTTGCCTCACCCATTGCCATTATCTCCTCCAATTTTGAAAGAATGCCAGGTGGTAACGGATCGGGATTCTGACAGCCAAACTGTACTCAGGACAACCTTATCAGGTACAACCCGTTACGTGTAATCGATGGAATTCCGCCGGTCTTAACAATTTGTATCCTTAACAAGAATGAGACTGCGGAACACCGGTCAGCTGCATCTGCAACTCAAAAGTCCCTGTTAGAGTTTGACACCCCGAGACTTCAGTCACATATGAAGAGCTCGCTGCTAAACTCTCTCGGGATGCTACCTTGAGTGTCTCCTCTGTTGCAAACATGGCTAACGTGAATAGAGAGACCACCAGTAGACCATCATCACTTACAATAATGTCAGACCAAACGAACGTCCGACCTTGTAGTTCAACCTAAACGAGTCCAGCAATAACGCCGTAACCATCGTGTGCACAAATGTCCCCGAATCTACCGCCATCAGAGAACAAGAACGTCGCTCGGAAGGAGGAAGAGGAGGAGGAGGAAGAGGATGAGAAGGAGAATTAGGAGAAGGAGGAGGAGTAAGTTACTAGGTGGTAGGCATCGCTTACACCAACCCCAAAGGTTAGATACTAATACCCGTGGCATGTAACATGGTGTGTTGAGACAGCAGGAACTACGTATAAAAAGAAAATTTTGTAACCATCCTAAGATGATTGGAAAAGAGAAAATAAGGGCGATCTTCCACAAGGTTAAAACACTTCTTTTGCCATAGGTGCAGGCGAAGAAATTTATCCCGTAAATAGGACAACCAACACTGCAAACTTAGTTGCAAAGATTATTCACGTGTAAACTGACCAAGCTGCGAGAGAGACGTAATAGAAGCAGCGAATAGAATATGTGCGTGTCGTGGCACCTAAGAAATTAACCATATACAGGACCCTACTAAGGGAATTGGCAATCGCTGTGCATGTGATAAACAAAGTAGAAACTTAACAGACTTAACTTAGACTTAACTTAATACCTAGTTAGACTGCCATCTGTGTGATTAAGTTTTCTTTTATACACTTCAAATCCTCATACTATTCTCTTATACTCAGTACGCGAACCAAACCGCTTATAGTATCACAAGTTAGTTCGGCTATTTCGTCAATTTGTGAGAGGCTAATCTGTTCTCTATATAGTGATACTTTTGAAGTAATTGGAAAGTGATCGGCGCACTTTCACACCTAGTAAATTAGATACGATGGTCTTTAATATCCCCTTAGCCCAGTGGTCTTCAGAATAGACGAGTAACAGTCAACTTGCGGGTTCTAGCCCCACAGGGATCAGGTGGGATACGCGCTGCTGGGGATTCTTGTGAGGACGAGACAGCCGCGCAGTGCTTCTCCGGACATGTAACTAATGGCAGCTTTATCTGAGTAATGTGTGTTTATTAAACTCGAACTACTAATTTGTTGTAACCGTGAATTTTATTGCCGAAACCGTTGAAACGCTAGAGCCAGAAGATGCGTTAACATAGTGGATGGATCACAGGTGTCAAATTCATAGCCGATCCTCAAAATCAGGCCAGCCTGATCAGCGTCTTTAAACAGATTCGGGTTGGTGAGTTGGTAACAAACCTCTTCCACCCCCATCACTGACAAGGTTTTACGAAAAACGAATTAATTGGGACCCTTCTATTATTGATGTAACATGTCAGATGACTTGTCTAAATATATCAGTTTTCACTCTCCAGCGCATTCAACGACGCATTGAAGAAGGAACACACATGGGAATTTTCCTACCCTTCCTGTCCAAATGGAACTTGAACATGGTCATCCAACTTGTCCTGTGAGTACTACGCGGTAACTCGATATTTTGTCGTGCCATACTGATCGAGCTTTTTAGCTTAAATAAATTGGAAGTGTTTGAATAAGCACTTGAAACGAAATTTGACTATTGTCAAATTTCCTCTGATCCAAGATATCTTGGATCGATTAAAGTAGTACTGCAACAGACGGCAACATTGCTGACGATCCGTCCGCAGGGGTCTGTCACTCGGTCATGAAGTAGCACATCCTACCGGCCACTCCAGGTGGCATTGCTGGCTATTCTCAAACATCACAGAGCTCGTTTGGACATCAGGGCAAAGTTTTTTTACTAACCGAGTAGCTAACTACTAGAATAAACTTCCTTCTGATTTAGTGGAGGCTGGACATTACCGTGGTGCGATGGTTTGCGTGCCTCAGAGATACACAGAGCTATGCTGGGTGGTGCTTTTGCACCTTCAGAGCCACTCATACCAGATTGGTCAACGGTTAGAGGCCAGACAGACTGAGCCTCCTGGTCCTCCAATTTGGGGGTTGGAATGGGGGGTGGCTCCTCATTTCAAAAAAACCGGGCTCTGTAGTCCATTGCCAAAACTCGCTGCCTTGCGGTAAGGTTTTTAAACAAAAGGATTTGGTTGAGGACCCTAATCGTTCTCCTGTCTAGGCCTGGGCAACCTGACAGTATTCTGCCCACGCAATAAAATGGACCTTCCCTACAATACATTCTTGATGCTCTGGCCGTCGCAGAGGATAATCAACGGCGCCCTATCTGCTGCATCGAGCAGGGTGGATAGGGGTATGGATGCTACTGCTCAAGCATTCCCGTCTTCTTATACCCCTTCTTGCGCTTCTTCATCCTTATCGTCCCGATCCAACTTTACTTATATCCCCCATTTTCAGTCCCCCAAATCTTGGCCCTCCCCTAGCTTACTTCAATAGTCGCTTGTCTTCTAATTTCAAATCACACACAATCGCAGGGCCCCGCTCCAATCCAGTCGACAAGCGCATGTTCAACCAATCGGACAACGTCAGTTCATCCGTTTCCCTTTGGAGTCCTCGTGTCTCTCTAAGACTGGCATGCCTCAACGTGCGCACCTTGTTGCAGATTGGCCAACCGGCAGCACTTGCCCGCACACTAGAGACCCTATCGATGGATATTTGCTGTTTATCGGAAACCCGACTGCAAGATTCGAGCGCCGTGCTTACCCTGAGATCCCCCACATGCGACACTGGCGGCACATTCTCATTGCGCCTGTCTGGCGATGATGCAGCTTCAAATGCTGGTCAAACTGGCGTCGGCATTGTTTTGAGTCCCCGTGCTGAAGCTGCCCTGATTGATTGGATCCCAGTAAACAGTAGGATGTGCGCCGTTAGATTAGCTGGTTCGTTCCGTGCTACGAAGTCGCGCCGGGACAAACGGTGCCAGTTTGTCATTGCGGATTACGCCCCTACAAACTGTAGCACTGTTTCGGTAAAAGGTGATTTCTATCAGCAACTTCACGAGCTCCTTCGTTACAGAATAAGCACGGATACTGTGGTGTTGGGTGGCGATCTAAATGCTCAAGTCGGAAAATTGTGCTCTGATTAGCTTCATCTGGGCGGTCAACATGGTGTAGGCTCCCGTAGTGATGATGGTGAGCGATTGCTACAGCTGTGTGGACATACTCGCCTCTTTCTCGCGAGCACTAACTTCCGACACAGCACCTGCAGAAGTGTGACTTGGCGGCCACCAGCCTCGGGCCAGCCATGGACGCAAATCGATCATATCGCGATCAGTTACCGCTGGAGAGGATGTGTCCAAAACTGTCGCTCGATTTGGAGCACGAGCGTGGACTCTGACCACGCACTTGTCTGCGGCGAACTCCTGGTGCGTTTCGGTGGACGTCCGCAATGTCGATGCGAACGGATTAACACCAGCCAGCTGGCGAAGCCAGACGTTCTGAATGTGTACCAAAGTGCGCTGACATCTGGGCTGAGTAAGCGCCCACTAAACACCGTTGAGGATCACTGGTCGCATATTCGTCAAGCGTTGCTGTTAGCAGGCATGTCTTCATGTGGCAAAGCAAAGTGCCAAACCGGATATCGGGTCTCTACACAGTCTCTGGAACTTATGGATGCTCGCTGACGTGTTCTGGCTGGAAACGAGTACAATGAGGCTCGCAAAAATCTCAGGGCAAATCTACGTGCTATCCTGAAGAAGGATCGCGAAACCTGGTGGTCTCTTCCTGCATCGGAAATGGAAGCAGCCGCTGCCGTTGATAATCATCGTACCTTATCCCGTCTGATGCGGGAAACAGGCAGCAGGAGACCTGACGTTAACGAGACAGTACGCGACGAGAGTGGGCAGCCGATTCACAGCCTGTCAAAACGCTTGGAGCGTTGGGCTGAACACTGCAAGGCAATTTAATCAGCCTGAGTTATCGGTTTCTTCTTCGGGTATTGAGCGCCCTTCTCCCTGGGCCGTCTCCTTGGATCCGCCATCATGCGCAGAAGTCGAACGAGAGATCAGGTTTTTGAAATTGCATAAGGCCGCAGGAGCAGATAGAATTCCCCCAGCTCTCTTCAAATTCGGGGGAGCTGCTCTAGTAAATGATTTACACGAGTTGCTAGTAAAACTTTGGGAGCAGGAGACAGTCCAGACAGACAGGAACCGCTCCGTCATTGTCCCGTTTTTCAAGGAAGGCTTCCGATTGGAATGCAGCAATCATAGAGGGATCAGTCTGATTTCGATTGCCTCTAAATTGCCTGCCTCACTCATTCTCCACAGACTCACTGGTACTCGTGAAAGCCAGATTCGTGAAGAGCAATCAGGAATTCGTCGAGGTCGGGGCTGCATCGACCACATCTTTACCTTGCGTCAAGTGTTGGCTCACCGCCATGTTTATTGGCGACCCACCGTTGTCTTGTTTCCTGACATAAACGGTGCCTTCGACTCAGTCGATCGATGTGCCCTTTGGAATTGTCTGTTGAGGAAATGTGTGCCTGATAAATATGTAAATATTATCAAAGCGCTGTACGCGCATAGTTCGGGAGGGTGAGGGTTTATGGCAAACTGTCGCCACCTTTCAGTATCACCAGCGGTGTAAGACAAGGATGCTTGCTGTCACCTTTCCTCTTCCACTTCGCCATTTATGAAGTCATGTAAACAGTGTTGGCTGGACACGACCTAGATGGTGTGGAGCTACTTCCTGGTGAGCGACGTCTTGACTTGGAGTATGCGGACGATATTGCCCTAATATGTGACAGCTCCCAAACATGCCAATCAGCACTGGACCGATTAGCACTGGCTGTCAATCGTTTTGGGCTATGCTTTGCTCCAACGAAATGCGAAGTATTTCTCTAAGATGGACAGGGATCCGACCCTGCACTAACGCTTGGTGGTGATCTGCTAGAAGTCGTTCAGGAATTCAAGTACCTGGGCAAATATATTAACACCCGTGGGATTGAAGATGAGGTTACGAACCGCATAGCAAAAGCTGGAGATGCTTTTGCCAATCTACGCCACCTGTGGCGCAGACGCGGCATTACTCTCGCCCTGAAGGGCAGAGTTTACAACGCAGCCGTCCGTTCAACTCTCTTGTATGGCTGTGAAACCTGGCCTATCAGGTTGACAGACATGAAGAGGCTCGTCATAATTGATCATCACTGCTTTCGCAGCTTAGCTCATGTCTGGTGGTAGCACCGCGTGAGCAATGAGCGTGTTCAACGTCGCGTGTTTGGTGCAGGAAGAGCGAGTGAACCGCTCAGCACCATTATATCACGCACCAGGCTCCGATGGCTGGGCCACGTGTTGCGCATGCCAGCACACCGACTCCCGCGACGTGCATTGTTTGCGCGTTGTGGGTGCGGTTGGAAGAGGAGGATGGGAGGTCAAGTGATGACTTGGTCGAGAGAAATGAAAACTCTCACTTCGAAGTTGGCGTCGGTTGATGCATCCCGACTGCCTGGCTGCGGTCCTAAGGACGGTGAACACTTTTGGTTGTACACACTCGATGATATGGCTTGGAGCCGACCCCAGTGGCGTTTGTGTTGTGAGTTCCTTTGTCCACCCCCTTCTGCTTAGCATCCCCCTGCAATCATGATCTCACCTGATAGGTATAGTATAACTCTCTTTTACGGCAGCCAGCTGTTAGCTCTCCGGAATGATGTCCATCCGTTACTGGGGACTCAGCGGGCGTGCCACCGTTTGTTTTTCTTTTCTTATCTTCTGTATTGCGGCACAATAGCTGAGGTGTTTTCCACCTCCAGCTAACGTGTAATGATGGTGATGATGACTCTCCAGCGCATCGCTCGTATGCATCGGTTTTCCTCCCAGTTTGCTATAAATAACACACTAATTAGGAAGTACTTTATTCCACCTGACAAACCTATTCAGCCAAAAGTGAAAATTTGCCCAACAACCGACTGTTTTTAAGCTCTGCTGAAACCACGTGTTTAATTCCTTAGGGCTCATGTTCCCCCTCGGGAAAACACATTGTTGTATTCAGTGAAAACCTGTGCTTTCCTGAATGGAATTTAGAAGTAAGTTCTAAAGCCAATTTTGTTCGACCATCAACGTCATCACTACAACATGACGTCAAGTCTCAAATCAGCCGGAGTAGTAATTGAGCTAATTATCACCAAGCAAGTCACTGAAATATTCGGGTAAATGGCCTCGCTCCAGTAACATAACGACTCACTTATTCAAACTTTTAAAAATAGCACCAATTTTAATTTTTCGGTCAGCTTTACTAATCCTCTTGAGTGCTGATAGGCGGTTTGAGCATTAGCTCATTGTGTTTACACTTGGGCAAGACGATGAAATACAACCAATCATAAATCGTCAAGCCAGCGTGTATAATGTGGAACTGCTGAATTTCGTGCCGGGTGTGTGTCAAAATATACTGGCATTACTTTCTACGCAGTTGTATATGTTGGCGGAACCGATAGGTGAGATTATTATTCACATCATGAAGTCTCTAAACTGCAAATAAACTTTTCAGCATATATAATATATATGTGTGTGTGTTGTGTGTGTGCATGCATGCTAGAGTTGGCCATGGACAATTGACAATGTCGGGAGGAAAAATCGATGCAATGTGGAGTTTGTCCTAACGCCAGTAAATTGGCGGGAAAGTGCTGCTTACGACGTTCGGAGCTACAGTAAAGCCTCAGCGACCTGACACGATAGACTCACCTCCTGTTTGTAATGGGATTAACCAGCGTCGCCTTCACTGTTCAAGCTTGTTTAGGCACATCACTATAAATTCTTTTGACATGAATTCTAACAGCCCGTTAAACAAGCTGTATACTGTTCTCAATCTTGTAGTGTCGAATTGCTTAGTCAACATTTTTCTAGGCTCCGTGGGATTTTTAGCAAAACGAAGTCAACTCCCCACTAAATGTTCGGGCACGAATGGCCTGAGCTATATAAGACACCCAATACAGTTTATAATCGAAGACAAAACGATACCTCATGAAACCCATTGCCTCGCTAGTGGAGGTAGCACATTGATTAATCATTAACGACACCAATGTGCAAGACTGCGAATAGCTGCGTTTGGCCTTATCGTTATTGTCTAGTGCCGTGGTGGACTTGGCATTCTCTTTGCCTCAGGCCAGTGTCTGAATTTATTTTCTATCAATGACGGCACCTACAGGAATATATTACTTAGCTAGAATAGGTGTTGTTTGTGTATAGTAGGCATACATGCGTTGTATTTTTGAGGACCTTTTCATCGAAATATCCGTAGGCATGTAACTTTTCATAAATTGTTATTGACTAATTATAAGAGACGGTTCAGATACAGGACTGTTTGGCCGAAACTCGCTGATTCTAGATTCGTAATATCGAATTAAAGTTGAATTATCAAACCTTCACATGAAGTAGTCATGGAAAGCACAGCTTAGACCTTCGAAATGATCATGTGTCAGCCGAGTCAAACTATTCGTGGATTCGAATAAAGAAGAAAGTACACAAGAAGCGCTTACTTCGGCATAATTGCAATGAAGCATCAGCACATATATAACGCATGGTCCTCGTTTAGAAAATCTATTCAGCCTAGGTAACGTGACAAGTTATCTTCCTAATCAATTTATTAGTGCACTGATAAGGATAACTTGCCGAGCAATTTCCAAAAGTGTTGCGACGGATATCTTCACAATTAGTCGACACGACACCACAATTGTGTCCATTTGTAGTGAGGCTGATATCTCCCTTTTTCACGTAATATCAACAAAACTCTCACAACACGAAACACGATTGCATTAACACCAATTCCTACCAGCGCTTTTGAGCAAATTTCTCCTGTGCTATCCCGCATAATGTTCATCTAAATTGATTAACTCCTACGGCATGCCTTCACTTGCACCCTTGGGCCAGAACTTGACAAACTTCATGAAACAACTAGCCTAAAGTGAGTCTACCCCATAGTAGAGCATGTGTGACATTTAATTTGGTAAGCGATTTTTCGCAAGCTACTCTCTACAAGTTCGTAAATCGGTACTTCTCTTGACTAGCCTTTGCAGTACTGTTTACCTTCCTTGTATTGTTTGTATATCGCGACACTTGTTCAGGAGACGGCAGTACCCAATAAGAATCAATTATTTATTCATATCTTTGTAATTACTAGGTAGTGAAAGTTCGTAACACGCAGCCGTTACCATACTAAATGTAATTTAAATTCATTACAGTTTATATTTCTTTAGTAAGGTTAAGCTTGACAGCTAACCAGTCAAATCAAAGTTGCACACTGCTGACTTTTGCAATAAAATCTTTCCCCAGCTAAACATCACCCTGTCACATTATGTCGCGTGGAGCGACTTTCGCATGTTTCTCTTTTACCAAACCTCAAGCTGCCACGCCACACCTGTTCACCTCCAACGTAAACCTGGGGTACCACCCGATTCCTGACTTATCGGGAAAATCTGACTGTACCAGTGGTGTACAGTCCTACTGTGTCGTATTCTTATTGCAAAAATTCCTTAGCTTAGCTTATCGACCAGATTAATTAACCAGCATCGTGCCCGTCAGCCACATGTGCACTGCAGACTATCGGCTGGATGATTGGCAGTTGATTGTTTAACCACAATATGTGCGATATTCCCGATACCAGTGGAGCTAAACAAATTCACCTAACCATTTGTCTCGCACTGTGTGAAGGGATGAAGGGCAGGATGAACCGTAGGATCGAACGGTCGCTGCATCTTCTCTGCCGCGTTGGGGTACACACACATTGTCAGTGGGTCAACTCGGTACATGGTTGAATAGGTTGTGCAGCGTTGTGCTTGATATGTGAAATGTTTGGGTACGATATTCAAGGTGAAACTCGGTCTCGAAACCTGAGAGTTCAACGCATTCAAACCGGAATAGCTCAAATTATCTCATCATGACTAAAGAGCATTCTGTACTCCGTTAGTCGTCAGCACTCCAGCTGGTATGCCGGAAAATCTGATAATAGAATGTAGGTCGGGGTAGCTGCTAATCGGGTGCAACAAATCTGGGTACACGGTAGAACCTTGGTTAAAATTTTATCATTTATCTGAGTGATGCGTTCGCATGCAATTCACCGATGTGTCGTGCACGCACATGGTAAGGCGCTACAAATGCAGTTATTAGAAAGGCCGCTTGTACACGCCTTTAGGAGCCAGTACATCGGATACTTGATGCTGTTTCTCTTACTCATGAGTTTGGTGAGAAGCACACCTTTCGTATATTTTGGTCAATTCCGAAGCCATTTGTAAGCTAAAGAAGGGTAACTCTAGATTATCCAATACAACATGAGTAATCATAACAAAAATAAGAAAGGTTATTCACACCTTTCTGGCCAAGGGCAATAATCACTAAAGGGATTCGAATATATGATCCGATTCAGATTTCGAACGGGACAATCTTTTCTGTAAATAGCTCACGTGGTTATT
>CALYDF020002427.1:0-21180 GCA_944474145.2 Dicrocoelium dendriticum | reverse complement strand
CTTCAATAGTGTCGCGACAAACCCACATAGCCTGTCATCAAACTTTTAGGGAAGATTTACTTGTTACTGGAACTGGTAAGCAGTTTCTGGCTGATTTTCTCATGGTTCTGTTTCTGATAGTAAGTCAAAAACGTATCACCGATTGTGCACTGGCGATTTGCATCTCAAGTTTGTCGCTCAGAATTTGATGTTATGATTACACGCTGATTACCCACTTCGCCAATGACGTCTGGAACAGTCAAAGACGATTTCCGCAGAGTCCAGCACGAACTATCGCAACATGCTCATCGTCTGTTGATGTGGATTGTCGTTCAGACTTGGGATCATCACCGACTGATATTCTTCCTTGTGCAAAACACTTGAACCACTTACAGCACTACGTGCGACTCATGCAGTCATTCTAGTATGCTTGGTTAAGCAACTGAAATCTATATCTTACAGATTTTTCTAGTTAGCAGTACATTTTTCCAAGCACAAACACACGTTGGTTTGCAAGCTCTGTCATTGTTACTCTGACACTAATTCGACGCGCAATTTACTCAAATGCTCACCTCGGTGGTTGTAGCTCTCCAACTAACGGCCACGGCGTAAAGCAGCAAATAGGCATTTTGTTGTCTTAACATACCATTCAGTGGCAACAACGCGCTGCCGCTGCCAGGTGGCTCGCAATTTTAACAGTTAGGTTGGACACAGTAATATGCCTGTGAAGAGGCTGGATGTATATTTAGCAATTCCAACAGTCTTTGACCTGATTAAGTCTAGCCGCCGGAAGACTTCGTATTTTGCGACAGTTTGCATTAAAGCTTCATATTCATGGAACAAGGAAGCGCAGGCAGATTCGGATGCCGTCATTAGCCCGCAATTTGCAAATGGAGATGGCAAGAAATTGCCACACTTGCATGGGCTTGCAAAGTATTCGGATTAAACATAGTTACTACAGTCACAACTGCGCATAAAATTAAGGGGTTTATCCGTGAAAATCGTTTCGATGTGTTAACGCAGAACACAACACTGGACATATGAGACAAGTCACTTGCTAGCACTGCGTCTGCAAATAATAATAATCAATTACTTTGACTTACGCGGGTTAGTAGACCAAATAAACTACTGACGAAGGAAAATACAAGATGGTACAATGATTGACAGGTTAATTTCATACTAAGTATATGCGCGAATTTGAAATTTGAGACTGGAATGAGATCCAAACGCATAGCTCCAAATACCAGTGAGTACGATAGTTTTTGGTATCAACGATATGTGTATGCGTCAAATCCACATCCCAGTTGACCAAATGCAAATATAAATGGGACTATACGAGCACATACGAATGCCGGCACCGTTGGGTTCTCAAGAAATCTTATATTCTGGCGTCCGCCATCGCATGCAATGAACTTGTAAAACAAAGCTATGTCACGAAGTTTCTAGAGGCAATTAAAAGCGAAATAAATTAAGTGTTCATCGGAGAGGCTGAGAGACATTGTGTGTACGCGGATTTGCCCATAAACATAATCCTTTGAGCAGTAAATATCTCTCACAGAGTAACCAAAAGAAAACGATGTCATGTTGGCGTCAGTCTTGGCAAAACTAGTATAATCCTGGTTTCAGCATAAGTTGATTATACTTAGCGACCAGTGACTCTTCTGCCGGTTCTTTCAAAAGTTATGAAAGCTATCATTTTTGACGCAACCTTGTCTTATCAGGATGATTGCGGTTACGTTGCTTAACAGCAAGACGGCTTCCACCAGAATCGGTCAGGTGCCACCACCATACTGATAGCTAAAGACAACCACCGAAAAAGTGGTTACTGGTGCAGGAGTTGATGATCTTACTTTAACTTCTCCAAAGCCGTCGACCGGTTGGACCGTCGTATCCTTCCCGCCAAACTTCAAGGACGGGGAACTTCACTTCAAGTGGATCCGCAATTTTTCTTGCACAGGCCTCTGGTGGTGAGAATACGTGAATCCGTTTCAGACACAATTCACGTGAAATGCGGTGTTCCGCCGAGTTCGGTACTGGGCCCGGTCTATTCTTGGTTTTCATTAACAATCTATTGAGCCTTATCACGTCAGACTGTTAAACCCACGCTGATGAATTCAAAGTTTGGTGAGCGACGGACTATGCAGAGTACCGTATCTAGCTTCAAATCGATCTTGAAAAGATTTATGGATGGTCGATCAAAACTCGCCCTTTATTTAAAGTGGCCAAATATCGAATACTTCCTTTAAGACGTCTAATGGTTCACATATATAAGCTGGAGGACCTGGACCAGCAACGTTGTTATCACCAAAATGGTCTCGGTACTCTGATCGAAGGAGATCTTGGCTGCTCGAAGCAGTCCAAAAAGCATCGAAGAAGAGGATCGTTGGCTTCTATGGAGAGCTATCGGACACTTCGAACCATCTGGTTTCTGCCAGCTACTTCCACCTTAAATACTCCCTTACGTAGCGTATGCAATTCAAGCATGGTAGGCACGCTAAAGCGGGATTTCAGGGCCTTAGAGAGTCCGAAACGTCGGGCGACCAAAAATGTCAAAGTGCTGCTCTACTTCACATAAGAACAGCGCCTCAGATTACTATGCATTTTTAACTGACGTTGTCGGCGGTTGCACGGTGACCTGATTGTGGCTTACCAAATTTTAAACAACACTATTCACTGGTGCCAGCAACTGTTGAAGCTGAGTCACGACAACAACGTGTGAGGTCATCCTCGTAATTTGGTTAATTATTACAGTCGGTCAACCGACTGTATCGAAAAAAATTGCATCTGCCTGTTTGCCACATAAAAGCTGTTATTTCAGCCGCCAAGTTAGCCGTGTTCAAAGCGTTTATCAGACGGTGCACTGGCCGTAATACACCATATCACCAAACCCAAACGGTTCACAAAAGCCGCAGCAAATCATTTTATATCAAACCACCTCCATTTTTGCCTGGAAACGCCAGCTGATGACCTTTGATAATAATTTATACCAAGTATGGACTGCTTACAAAGGAACACTTTAACAGACAAGTTTGCGAATTGTGGTTGTTAAATTTTTCCCGTTGCGACATTTGCATTCATTTTGCCCAACCCTAACCCAGCATCCAAACGAGACATAAATAAATAAATTCTCTTTTTACCGACAAGCGGTACACAACCTCGTAAGCGGAAGAGATCATTTGTATAGTGAATGGGTTTCATGGTTTATGCGACGTAAATTCATAATAGTGAAGTAGATTTAAACAATAGAATAACGGAACATGAATTTTCCCCGGGTTTTGAACCCGAGTAGCTAATATGAAAAATGTACCAATATTTGTATCAGCATTTTTAGTTTGTGAGACTCAAAAATAGATGCCAAAATTGCTAGGATAATAAGTTGCACATGCACAGGATTTGGTTATGTGGGTGATGATATGGAGTGGGTCAGCTGATTGCAGGCAACTAGTTGCTGGTATGTATTTCAGACCAGATTCCGTCAACATTTCTAGAGTTTGTTTTTATTCAAAGACCTTTGGCTCATTTGCTATAGTGAGGCACGTCTGTAGGGAATTTCGCAATGTACCATGGCTTCGACTATTTCTACACGATAAACCACTGACCAATAACCATTTTATGTAACGAATACAACTGTTAACAGCAGCTGTGAATATCGGTGTCTTAAGCAAACCCGCTATTGGCCTTGGCTTGTAGGATGCTCAGACTGCAAGATATCTGTACCTGTGCTTGTGTGCTTAAGAGTGAAATAGTGGCAGATTAGGAATAATGATACGTTCAAGAGAAATCAAGGTAGACATTAGTCGGATGTCGAAATGGAGTACACACTGGGTAGTTTGGACCGAGAGGTAAACTAGAACCACTCAAACCGAGTTGGAGTGAAAATCTGGCATCAATTGGTTTAACTAAATCTATTAGTTTCAGAAATACCTATAAAAGCGACAAAAAAGTGGAAGTTGTGGCGTTATGGCAGACCTAGACAAAACTAAAATAGAAACCATGAGCTCGTTAGTACCGCTGAACGCGATCCAACGTCCGTCTAGTTGCACAAGTCCAAAACGAATTGCGTTTACCCAACCTTTCGGTTAATAGTTCACTAGTGTATGATGAGATAAAAATCATAACCTTACAAGACCCACAGGATGGAAATGCACAAGAAAATTATACTCAGTAATATTCCAACATTGAATGTGAATCATCAGTAGTAAATACATCGCACTTTATCAAACTGTTTTGTAGCTCAGATATATTCAAGCTGATTCTTCCGGAAACAGCAAGTTCTTTTCGAGCAGACGCACACAAAGCCTATCGTGGAGGCGATGTGGCAACATTAACTCCACTATCGATGAGATAATTGTATTTATTGGTGACACAGCCACCAAGTCATTTCCAGGTGCTCAGTTTGGTAAATGGTGTCCAAAACGAAGCGTTTTTAGTTGAACTAGTACTACTTGTCGAAAAGCCGATCCACTGGAGTTTGAGTTTGTGTAATAATACAAACTAGCTTGACCAAAACCCGTTTGCACCCTTGTTTTAAACGCACGTAGAGCTTTAGACATCTTTGTTGAAATTTTTCATTTTTCAACATCTGTTGACGCTAGTTCTAACTTGCGCAGAATTAGGCTGATATTATCATTGTTTGCACAAGCCCGGATAGTAATGAGCTTAAACCTACACTATCGATAACGGTTCACTTCATGACCTTTTTTGATACACATCATTAGTTGTATTTTTGGAAGAGTGGGGCGGACTTCTGGTTTAACTGTTTTGCAGATCATCATGGCTGTGACCAAAGAAATATTTAGAAGCAGTATCATCTCCCACCTCACAAAGTATACATTCATGAAAGTCGTATTGGACCGACTATCAAAACTGCCACATACTCCTTAGGATAAATATAAAGATTGGTATTACGCATGTTACTTTGGTTCAATATACGCAAGTAAATTGCTGCAACAATTGCTCGCTGAAAGAAGACTACTAAATATGCTATGAGCAATACGTTTCTTGGGTATCAAGCCAACCTGTTCAAGAAGCTGAATGCCAGATAAATTTCCATATGTTAAGTGACTACGCGGAAGTGTAGGCTTCTTTAGAAACCCATTACCAACCTGCTCAACTTGTATTGGGGTACGCATTAAGTTACACTTGGTGGGCGTCTACAAATCATAATATGACTATCCAGTACCCCTTCCAATGAGCGACGGGATCAAGCGAGCTTCCTGTGTCTACCGCGTCGCCATCTGGACTACTCAAAATCAATTTTAGTGTAGCTCCGGTGCAGAAGAAGCGATTGACTTTAAGCACTCCTAGTTCTTCTGGAGCGATTGACGTCCACCCGAATATACTTAGCCCATGCGGACGCTTGCGTCGTCCCATTCCGAACTGATGCATGTACTTGGACGAATACATAGTTTTCGTATGACACATATATTACCTGTATTGCAATTTCCACAAGCGGCTTTCACTAGTCTCACGCAGATAAACCCCGTAGTAGGCAACATTCACTTATGTGGCTGCAAATGATAAGTTTTCCAGTATCGATTGTTAGTAACAAGCTGTAAAGTTCATTTGATCTTAAGGTGAGCAGCTGCAACGTAGATTGTTTATGTTGTTTATCCATTCTTAGGTCCACCATCTTATATAGGCAATATATCAAAGCAAGGATTCATACCACAATTTCAGGCAACGCGTGTTCAAATGCAAGAGCGTGCCCTCGTGTCATTTAATAATCTCAAAAGCAAATCAATGAAGCCATTCAGTTTTATTTGAAAACTTTACTAAACGAGCAGCTGTTAACTGTGATATGTTGGTCCCGAAATTCTGCTTTAAAGAAGGCTAACGCACGCCTCCTGATAGAGCTGTGATACCCATGGCCAGGTCACTTCCGCACTTTTGAAGGCGAATATCTTTGGAATGCAAGAAAATACTCTGTGAATTCTTGGTATGAAGTTGTGAAAGAGCATAGCGTGTTACTAAAACATGGGTAAAAGCTGGGTGATAACCTTGGCCGTTAATCCACTGGAAATCCACAATGCTTTTGTACATGAGGTCTGAATGACCGTCCCGCATCCATTCAAAGTTCAGTGACGTCAGCCAAACTGAAATTGTACGGTTTACAAATATACTCTCTTATGCCATATAAAGAATGCTCACGCGGTAGGGAATTTACCACAAGTTGCTGTAAACTGGTGGAGTAGGTTGTCATACCCAAATGACGGAACATACAAAGTGGGTTAACCGTGGTGGAGTTCAGAGACTTTGCTGCGGATATCCGTAGTGCGGAGATGAAATGTCAGTGATGAAATTGCGATACTATGTGAAGTTTCTCACTGAACCGAAATATAGGCGGAATGTAAAATTCCATTCCACGTGGTTAACTTGATCGATGGATGCCTCTCCGGCTGTCAAAGCCCTTCCTACGCAAATGTATTTTAGTTACTGCGTTAAACCGGATGAATGATTAACGCAAATATAATTAAGGTGAAACATCCGCAGTTTAATCTTGGTCTAAGGTCCGCCTGTCTCATGTACAAGTCTTGGTGACGCTTTTAAACTTAGTGTTGCCCTTTAATTTTGGTTAGTATTTCGTGGTTTAAGTTAGCTCTTCACACATGCAAACGGTTATGTCTTGACAGTGGGAGGTGCAGTCCAACCGAATGGTCTCAGCAAGGTTAATGAAAGGATCCTGTGTTTGTAAGACTAAACCACACCGGACAGAGCCATTAAATTGGTCATTACCTTGTCACTGGATATCTTATTTACTTTATCTACTACAGATGTACAAGTTTTGTATGAATTTTTTAGCATGTTTTTTCTTCAATATACTTAAGGTCCCCAAAACCGTCTTACTCACCAAATTTTGAATACTCGGTCGAGATACCACGCACAATTTGCGATATGTGGCTAGTTAAGAGCAATTATAAGGAAATATCTACTCAAAACTAATCGGTCAGCTGGAAAAAGGTCCGAATATTTTGTTTATCCGTTTGCTATCAGCGCTCAACTGTGCGGGTCATTTTATTCCATTAACCATAAAGTGCTGCTTTCCGTTTAACTTATCCATTCATAAAATTCTATATTTTGATAATGTCAATTTGCTTCCTCCGCAGTTGATAAGTTAAAGTACTGAAAATGTCCCCCACCCGTGCACACAAAGCTTATACTGACTTGACGACCTGATTTGAATATTATCTTTAGCTTACTGTCGATCATTTGGTGGTTTTAGTAAGAGTTTTTGACCACATTTTTCTTCCCGGTAAGTGATTACTTGGACCACTAAGGAGGTATTGCTGATGCTCCGTAATGTTTTATATTGCTTTATTTCTGTTTACGTGTTTCAAAAGAAATAATCACAGTTTTGGCACCGATTAATTCAGAAGCAAAACGTAAGCATTATAGTCACGGAACCAACAACATTGAGCATGTTTTATCTTACGAAAGAGCCGGTAACTTTTTGACACACTTAAACTTCTCTTTTCAGCTCCTATGTAAATCAAATGAAGCAGAGGTATGCACTTGTTTTGTTAGAAAACGATATCGGTGCCAGCTCTCTCACATTTTTATCTGCTATTCTCTGTTTCCAGTGTTGAGGTCATATAATACTTTCCTCTTTAGCGAAGATTGGCGTCCTATCGTGCTTCGGTTACAAAATTGGACTCGTCATATGTAACGCCACATAATGTGGGTGTTGCCAGCGCAGTTTTCTCTACTTCCTAGGTATAAGAAATACGTACGTTTGTCAGTAAATGGAAGGGGCTTTCTTGGCTTTTTGTAGATTCATCGCAGATAGAAGTAGGCAGCCACCACATATCCAGGAATGTGATAGGCGGCCATTTCTTGCTATTGAAACTCCTCATTAGCGTGGCCCGGATGAATCCTGCCTGATTCGAACCCAGGGGCTTGTGCCAGGAACTTATGCCCCGGAGCCATAGGTGCCGGCAGCGAACTGCCATGACTGACATGTAGCTGTGATATAGCGCGGCTCCTCCTCCACTCTCAAGCATGTTATAAACGTGCAGAGGGTAAGGCTGGCTAGAAAACAACGATTTTCTTTGCAAACTGCCAGGGTACGGTGGATGCGCGCTACTCACTGGTCACGAAATACGAAAATAATATTTGGCGCTTTACTATATGTGTGGTGGATGTCTGCCTGAGTTTATCTGCGACAACTATGTACAAAACATTCCGTTGTGCCTACATCTGTCTGAACCCATTCATTTGCCACAAACACATTCGCAGTTGCTATTAGTAGTTAAAAAATAGCATTACCAAACCATCAGGAGCACTTGTAACCTGTTGAAAGTAAAAGGTTATTCTACTGAAATGATCAAGCGACTCAGATACGAGATGCTTGTTTCATGTAAGTCATAAACTACTACTTTGCAAAATAGTGTATTGCATCCCATCTCATTAAATTATCGGGAGTGATTGCGAACCACACATCACAGTTCCGTTGGTTACAGACATAAAGGCGCTCAACTGCATACTCATATTTAACAACTTCACAAACATTAAAGCAAATTTATCTATGGTACTTTCATCGTGCACATACTATACCGAAATTATTGCATGAGGTAAGATAAGTCGGTTCCGTCCGCATCACACACTGACAGCCGGTCCTGTTATCGCGAAAGTCAGGTCCGTGTGCTACGTGCGAACTGGGGCCAACAAACCCATGCTCAATTACGTCCATTGTTATGCTAGTCATTAATCCATCGAAAATGCACCCTATCTGTCAATGAGGAAGAGATCAACAAAGATCCGTCGGGTAAAACTATCGAAGAAGTATTCGAGCAAGTATATTTGACTGATGATACCTAAGGAGATGCACACGGATGACATCGACGTTCATTGCAGTTTCGTCTAACTCACATGTTCAGCGCATTACAACTATCTAGCCTACTGTGTCGAATTAATAGCCGTGCTCTGCTATCCGATGTGTCTGCCAGATTCATTACTTTCGGTTTTCGGTCTACATTACCACTTCCTGTCACGCAGAGTATTGGTAAGAAAATACTCCTCAGCAGCTGCAAACGACAGAATGTGCTTCACGAATTCTGTCTGCGTGCATGTCTCCGAAAACCGTTATTCACCCATTTGCAGACAAAATGTCTGACAAATTTAACGCCCATGTCCCACTTGGGCCGATTGATGTTGAGTGGTGCACCGCGAGATAGACGCTGAGTACCGGAAATATGTCTAACGAACATACTACCAATTTTTTTCTCATTTCTCTCCTGCTACATCCAAAAACGGCATCCGCAAGTCCTTAAATTAGTCAGGTTATCAAAGTGATCCAAACTTACACACTTAGTACTAGTCATGGTTCCTTACCAGTAATACTATAAGGCATCTATCGTTCTAACTTAACAAACCACGCACTCGTACAACCGTAGTTAATCAGAGGTATATCAATTTCATTGCTTCGCCTATATCCTACCGACGTCATGATTCCATTTTACTTGCACTCTTGATGCATGTTGTAACTCTGTCAACGGAATTCTTTATTTCATACTGACCGTAATTCTGGCTTTTGTTTTGCGCAAGTTCCTGAATAAGGGTAACACATGTGTGAGAGTGATTAAACTGCCTAGCGATTGAAACGATGCTCATAAGTTAATGAAAGAGGATTAAGAGGAGGAAATTCGCCGGTAACCTTCGGACAAGGCAAATTACAATTCGTGATGCAGCTTAACACAAGCGTTCGGAGCCATCACTGCTGCTTCATATGCACTCCTTGGAATCAGTAGATTTATGTTATAACTGATTTGAACCTTCGGGACATGATATACTTGGAAAGTACGATGGTTGTTTGGATAAGCGTGCCGCATTTAATGTCGCATCTAAATGTTTTGTCACCTGGAACAGTTCACCAAAGCGAAAGAGGTTTGTACTCTTTGAACATATGAATGAAGTGTCGACGGAAAATGTATTATTAGAGGACGATGCTTTCTTGTAACACAGCCTACATCGCCGTGAATACAGAAGGCCGTTATGACATTCTACCCAACGGCTTTGGCTACCTCACCTCACCGGATGTCGATACATGTCTTGGTCCACAATAAATTTTATTGGGTCTCTGGTGGCGCTTTGACTCACCTCGAAACGGTTCTTGTGTCTTAGTCTTCTAAAAGCTGCAACAGATCAACCGATTCTAACTTCATTCCAGGCCATGACTACTCATTCCATTTGATTAGAATCCAGGAAAAAAGCGATGTTGTACCGAGGCAGCCTCACGCATCTGAGCTCCCTGTAGTCGTCATTTCGAGAGAGCAATTTTACTATGATAATAAGAGCCAAACAGTAGGTCATCCAAATTCGTGGCTGTTAAGTATAGGGTTACGGAGGTTTAACATAATTCTGTTCGCTAGTTAAATACTGCCCAGCCTGTGCTACTGAACTGACGAGGAACAAGTATTCGACAATGCTAATTCAACTGGCTTATTTATATTACGGCAATTAATTTGTATTGCCTGTTCAGACACATATGACGCTAAGGCAAAGTAAAAATGGCCGGGATAAGTTGATCAGGCTCTGCGAGCCTATGAATATCCTTGTATTCAGATGGCCTATAGGTGTACTCCAGTTACCCGTAAACTATAAATAAGTTTTGATTTTTCGAGCCACAGACGTCTTTATAAATTTTTGCAATCTATGTTGCATCGTCCGTTTGGTTCTCAACTTAAACTTACTTCTTGAACTATCTGTCTTGCAGCCTGCCCCGTCCCATTCATCCATTCTGAGTGTCACTGTACTCTGGCCGTCACAGTTTGTTTCTCAAACCACTTCAAATGCAACAAATTACTCCAACCGCCTTTCACTGGCTCTCAGTGCAAGCCGCCAATACTATTGGGTTGGATCCTCATAGAGTCAAGGAAGCGCACCACTAACCAATTCCGGCTGGAGGATGCAGTCGTCTGGTGCTTTGTTGAATTTTTGGAAGGTAATATAGTTTAAATAACTGCGACCAGCTTAACAAGATGGCTGTTCTCCCTCAATACATACACGTCCGTTACGCGCTAATCTTCATTTCTCCCTGGTCACTGTCGTACGGCTAATAGGAACCTAGTTTAACGCGGGTACAAAAAGAGTAATGGATATTTTTCTGGATATATTTCTGTTGCACCTGCGAAGTTCTTTTCTGGCGTGATCAAACTTCTGAAGATAAATTTCATTGGGGAAAAGGATAAGTAAACAAATGAAAGATTTTCCCTTGACTGCGAGAATCTTATCCTGCTATGGGTCAGGTAAATTCATACAGTAGTTTTCCCATATGGTAATCAAATTAGAGGGTAAAATGCTATATCGAGTTATCAAGAAGGATTTGTTGACACAAACTTCCAATGTGTTTCCTACTTTGTTGTTGTGATACCATGAAATTAGTGACAGTAATGGGGATGAATTATTCTTTGTATCCTCTTCCACTGTTTGCGAGTTATGTTCAAGTATCCCAGCAGGAAGGGATACTAGATTCTTACAGACAACATTTTAGACATGTCAAAATAAATTTTCGTCCAATAGCAATAAGCATGATAAGTATAACATTAAGAAGATAGGTTCAGAAGCATGCGTTATCATATATTCATTTGTCAACCTTATTTCTTATACATATTCGTTGTTCGAAGCGGGCTGCCTCTGTGACTATCTAGCTCATAATTCCTGTCGGACTGCCCTATGCAGACTAGGCTGTTTGGTACAGCTCATCCCATCGTCTCAATGCCTGAGTTACAAGCTGCGTTACATTTCGCTATACTTCGCTTACACTACCATGGGTACCCATTGCAGGCATTACACATTCTTCTTCTGTTTGGATATTTCACTGATTTTGCCATCGCGTACCGCATCCCTGTCTTGCCTCATTCTCCTAAGCGCTGCTTTTTGATTCATTACGACACGCCAAGAATGAAAACAGCTTCCATTAGACACAGGTGAATTCTGTTGCTTATGTAAAGTTTACCTCGACTCAGGAATGCAATCCTCGTTACTCCTACAAAATTCTCTCTTGATACACATTATTAACGTCAATATATCTTGTAACCGTATTCGGCCGTTACACTGTTTCGTTATGCCCGATTTCATAGTAAAACTACCATTTAATTTTGACATTTTCGTTAGGTTGCTTTGTCACCCCAAATGGTTAATGATGTGAAGATCATACACCTTGCTTTAAACCTGAAACTATGGAGATGGGGATTTGAGCCGAAATTTCTCACCTCCGTGACTCTATTAACAATAAACATCGCTGCAGTCAGATGTGTACGATTAAAGTCCTGCTTCCCGAGCTCGCTAAAGTGTTTAAATTTCATCACCAGAATTAAATCTTGTTAAGGTTATTATTATTAACACTAACCAAGGACAAAGTATTATCTCGTTTCGCGGATGATTTGAAGCTGACTTGTGAAGTGCTCCGTGTTCTGGATATTGGGATCTTAAAATGCTCATCGAAATTTGGAGTGAGAGGATAACAAATCTGTAGTGTTTCAACATAAGCGAATGTTACAAAATGGTAAATGCTGTTAGGGCAGTTCTAGACTTAAAAGCTCGAAGGCTGTATTTGTTCACTGAAAGCAATCCTTACGGTACCCAAGGACGCCGCTGAATTTGGGATCACCGTGATGGCTTCTATTCTTGCTTCGGGATTACTGTGTTATGATTGTTTTCTTAGTGTGGGTTTTGTATAATCCTTTTTGTTTTTGTGCATTTTTCCATAGTGCAGAGTTGGTGAGTTTTCTCTAGTTAATTTCTGAGATCTCCTTGATTGGCCTAATTGTCATCTATGTCCACCATTCTAGAGTTTCAACAGTAATCTAACTTGTATCAGCCCGACCACCAGCTTGAACAACAGCGTATGTCTTCTATCTTGTAAACACTCTGCTCACCTGACCAATGTGCGCCGACAGAACCCTAACCAACTTAATGGGTAAGATAAGGACACCGAGTTGCATGGGAGAAATGAAAATCCGAAAGAACTCCAAGCAAATATATTTATGGGTTAGGATAATATCCTCGATTAGCAAAACTATGTTCGGCATGCTCACGTTGTATGGAAGGGATCACTCGAAGTATGTAAGTTTGTTTTAACAACGGATACGAGAGTGAAATAGCTCACAAGGTGTCCTTACGTTCTGTACAGCTTGCTCGACCATCTCACACGTTAGATGTGTGCTTATCCTAGTCCAGAAGTGCGACCGGTTAACCGCAGATGCTGAGCAGGGGATTAACGAGAAGATTGCTTTAACGGAACCGAGGATGCACCAGGGAAGCCAAGCGGCTTCTAAGCAACGGAATGTTGGATAACTTACTTCCCCTAAACCACAATCAGCCACATCACCATCTCCGTTGTTTTTCTAAATTTTGGGAGAACGCCGGGCGAAATCTGACCGCAGCTGCGAGAGTCAAGCATACTCATGGCAAGGAAAATCAGGCACCTTCGAAAAGTCTGGTTAAGAAGATTCAAATAGACCTGACATCTATCAGTAACAATGATGAAGCAGCCGAACACCAACCCCCGGTGCCTGCAGCTCAATCGTCTCTCGTCTAGTCAAAGCCCGCCGCGACATCAGTTACATATGCAGGGGTTACTGCAAAGTCAGCCGGTAGGCTGCATTTGCCGCATTTTCTGTTGCAAAGCCCGTTAACACGGATGGAGAGACAACCAGTAAACAACCAACACTTGTCAACAGGTCAGGACAAAAGATTACCCTACCTTGTGGATTAGCGAAAAAGTGATCTAACGGCAGTGCCCCGACTGTTTTGTGCTCAAATGTCCCCGAATCTACCGCCATCACATTGCGTGACAAGTTATCAATTGACCTTGACTAGTGGAACTCACTGCCCGTGCTGCTGATTACCAATGCAAAACTCATAAAGAATTGCGGATTACTTGTCAACCGTATTCTGCATACTATGGAGTCCCCAGAATTATACGAGTTACCCTCGAATCATCCACTGATGTAGAAAACATATTTATTATCCCCAAGCGAGCTAAGATCCGGATCGTTTAGGATACGCATCTATCCTCTTAGGCTCGCCGAAAGCAAAACGAAACCACAAATTAGTACACAGCAAGCAAAATCGCCTAAACACAATCATCAGGCATGGCGTGTCAGATCTTGCTTCCAACATTATTCAAGAGTCCGGCATTCACGATCTAGTACCGTGGCGGTTTATTCGTGAAACAGTTTCCTTGGACCACGTTGTAGAGCCATCTGTTAGCAGGCTTACCCCTTCACCTATGTATAGGGGAGGCGGCCCTAGGATTCTAAGACTTGTGGTTCGGTCGGAACAGCATCAGATGTTTTGGATCGATAGCGGAGCAATCGGAAAATCCTTCTTTCTAACCTTCGGTTAACGGTCGCAGAAGCTTTGCACAGTTCAAGTAATAAAGTCCCTGAAGATGCACTCCTACGGCGATGATACATAAGCTTGACTAGACTGCCACTTCAGTGCACTTTGTCGTGTATCTAAACGACGTTTGGCACGTACGTTGGCGGAATCAAGTTACAGACGAGGTTCCATTAAATCATCTAATGGAACTAGTATCTGCCGGCCTGCCATCGGTCGACATTCTCACATCCTTCATTTCTTTAGTTCGTTGTGGGATCCTAGAGAACGAGAAACTAACCTGCTTCCATACGAATGCTGAGTCTTTTCAATGTTTATTGACCTGAACTGTAATATCTCCAAGAGTCCGAGTCATATGAAATCATCGATAGTACGGATATGGTTGCACACTGGAATGACAGACGCCGAAGTTTCCCAAATGGGCATGTCGCACATCCAGAGAGATGGACTCACTCATAATCCCGTATTACCAAAGCGACTTAACATGCAATTTACCAACTCTCTTTGGCGCCGCCTGAAGTTAAAAGGAAGAGGCACTCGCCTTATTGCCCTTGTGTACCGCTCTCCTAACTCTACATTGTTTAGAACCCCTGCCGTGACCGGAGAACAGCTCAACGCCGATCTGCAGGCGCTCGTAGCAACTGTTCCACTTTATAATCACATTCCCTTTCCTAATCGGTTCAGAACAGGCTACAAGCCATCTGTGTTGAATTAAGTGTTTACCAACAAATAGCATACGATTGATGTGTTGGCTGTTATCTGCCCGTTGGGTAGTAGTGATCAAGCAGCCATCAGTATCAAATTCCACTGCCATGCGGAATATCGGATTGCAAACTATTAGGATGTGCGAACCATCACCAGCTACGATCAATTAGCCCAACTCGTCAGCGCTACAATCTGGTCGTTCCTTGACGAAGAACCCCCCGGAATTAGCCTGGTTCCAGTTAGTCAACAAATTCAGTCAGCTGATTGCAGATGCCGCATTTATAAGAGGTTGCAATGAGTCTAAATCAGGTTCTTATATTATCAGCAGAACTCGCAAACGGATGGCAGTGCGCAACGCAGCATAGCGAATGTACAGAGAAGCTTCAGCATCAGCAACTTGGAGAACTACATAGCCCAGCACAATGACTACATACAACTGCTCAGAGAAAACAAAGGCGCATATCAGCAGAACATAGCAAAAGCCTTCAGTAATAACCACAAACTGCTGTACAAGCATTTCAAAGGCCCACGAAAAGTGAGGCAAGGATTTTGTTTATTTAGAACGGCCGATGGAACAGCAAGCCCAGCTATGGAAGCAACAATCGCGCTGGGGATGTAATTTGCCCCTATGTTCCAGAGGGTCTTGCTACCTTGCAATCTTCCAGCTTTGTCCTCCCGCAGCCAGGATAAAACTACATCTCTTTTACCGTTAAGGCTGTATTGCAGAAGCTGACGTCTTTACGCTAACACTGCTCCCCTGGTATTGCTACTATTCGTCCAAACAAAGGAACGCAGTTTTTTATAATATTATTGGTTGCTGCATCGAGTCAGTAGTGCCTCTAAAGTGTACCCACCAACGAAAACTGGTGCCCAGACACCATTTGTTACAAGTTGCACACAAGCTTCATAATATTTGGCAAATCCCAATTTTACTGCAGACCATTGCTCTCATTCCAACAGTTAAGGATCGTCAAAGAAATGAAGAATCAGAATGACGGAACTCTCAGTAAGACAGCGCGCAAAAGTTTGAACTGCCTTGGCAAAATAAATAAACTATCGTATCTCTTTCGTGTCCGAGGTTCGTGTTGCAGCAATACTTTCAGTTATACCACCAGACCCGATGGGACATACGTTGATACACAAGGTGAAATTTGTGAAGCATCGAGCGTTTATTTCGCCCAACTGCCAGTTTATGAATTATCGAAGACACCAGTGATTTTCATCCTGCATATCAGTGAAAGCCCAGCCCGGTAGAAAAAAAATATTGCAAATATCACTGATCAACTCTCTCGCTCATGATTCTCGAATTACGCAGGATCTAACTGAATCCTTTCCTGTTTCTCACGAAGCTATGTAGGTTACTTTTAGCTATTTTACTTAACACCTTTGCGCTCCTGTATAACATTGGAGTTTTTCCTACTCAGTAAATGACCATCGTTACCCAGTGTCACATAATTTTAGCCACTTATAAGGTTAAACATTTTCGTTCCATTATTACTACTCTTATTATGGCTAAAATATTGCAAAGCATTATTGAAGATAAATTGCAAATATTTTTTGAATGAGACAAACAACATAAGCAAGTTGCAGCACAGATTTGTAAGGTCAACTCTGCGCAACATGCTAGACAGACTTCCGAATCCACATACCGAATGACATGGACATCGGAAACAATGTTATGGTTCTGTTTGTGGATATAAACAAACCTTTGGTATACTACATCATCAGAAACTACTTAAAAATAGGCCGTAGGCATTAGAGAACTAATACTCACTTAGTTGTACTTACATCTATTTCGTAGACAACAGCTTGTGCGCATTGGTGACCAATTCTCTAAACTGAATGCACTCACCAGTGGAGTATTTCAAGGGCATTTTTAGACCACTTATTTGTTCATCTACGGAAACAATGTGTTCCGTAGAATAAGCGAGTTGATGCATTCCTGTCTGCCTATGACATTACAATGGTCTACTCAAAAGAAAGCGCAAATACCCAGGTCTTCCTGCTCCACCTACAGGATGATCAATATTCACTTGAATCCTGGTATCAACTGCCATAGAAGTCATTGATGTGGACAAGTGAAATATTTTGTTGTGCAAATGCTAATTACCATTACACAGCCAATTAACCAATTTTTTGTCGAGTATGTAACATTTCTCCGTATTTACATTTGTTGTAGAAAATGATGAAAATTTACTCACGCGTGCTCTGGATTTCGGAAGTATGTATTATTTTAGAAAATAGGAAGGTTCTTCTAACCCTCACATTTATCGACGCCAGCAACATGTGATATCGCGACATGGCAATGTATAAATAAACATGGAACCGCATTTTCTAAACGAATACATGATATTACAAATAAGTAGGAGGATTTTACTTGTACTGTGTTCGTCCCAACTGCTCACAAGCTACATAGCACAGCCTAGTCCGGAAAAGCACCGGACGCGTTTCGCTCCATTGGGGCTCGACAGTGGTGCGCATTCCCCCGGTCCCCTAACGGGAAGCGATCCTATGACCGTTAGAGGCAGACGCCAACTGGCCAGGAGATTAAGTCACTGATCTATGGGGGTGCCGACTGGGCTATACAATTTGCAAGCTAACTGGAATATAGCACAACCTATCTTCAACTACCACGCAGGTCACTACCTTGTCACATGACAGTGGATAGCCTCTGAAGGTCATGACTTCATCTCACTAGACACTACATCCATAGCATTTGAAACTAGGAGAGTCTAACGCATATATCACTAATAAGTAGAAGGATTTTAATTTCAATGTTTTCGTTCCAGCTGCTCACCAGCTACATAGCAGAGTTTACATGACAGATTTCAACTTTGCAATAGCAGTATTAAAATATCTTAAATGGGTAATATAACAGCCACGTACCCAATATATATATATATATATATTGCACCTTTACACGAAAAACGTGTTAGCTAGTTTATGCATGCTCTGCCGAAGAGCAGACTCCGTGTAAGGGCACAGCGCAAAATGGACAGAGTAGATAACCCGTTTTCCCACAGTGACGGCATCTTCTCTGTTTTGTCAAGGATTCAAAGCGGTGTACATAGCATGGTTTCGTGATACGGTCCTCAACTTTTTGACGCCTTTTGCGGGGTGCGATGAGATTTGTGAGAAATATGTCTTCGTCACCTTCACCTGCAAGCGAACGTACATGTAAGTTCTCTTAAAGGAAAGAACGTCATACTGCACTTGCTAATTTAGACATGCATTTCTGCACAAAACGAAGTCAAATTGATGGCAGCATTAGGGAGAAAACCGAATAGCTGCCAACAACAATTTTGTTGGAAAAGCAACGTTCAAACGGCTTTAGATCCTCCTCTAATAAACCAGGTGCCATTTCAGACCCTTGTGCCTGAGTCTGAAGTCCCAGATATAAGTCGTCTTTCCTCTATAGTCTGTGTCTGCTATCCTGTTGCGTTTTCACTAAAGAAACAAGCATAAAGGCAGCGCCTTCCTTTTGTAAACGTTTATCGATGCTTTCCGGTATCTCCTCGGACGGTACGCCCTCCATATTGACTGTAATTACTGATCCATGAGGCATTCTTAAGCAAGTCTTAGGGCAGTTGAGCAGCTGCCTCGCCGACATATCATCAAAAGAACCAGACCCTGAATCACATCAATGATGTCATCTTCATCAGAGATTTGTCCATCGCACAGAGGCGTAATATGATTGTTGGCTTCTATCGTGGTGAGAACGTGTTGAAGATAATACAATCTAAGCTCCTTGTTATTGACGAATGATTTAAGTAACTATGATATATTTTGCATATATTTTAACAAAGATCATGAGGCTTAAAGATAAACCAGTGTTATTACAATTAAGGATGTATCGCAGTGCAATAAAGATTCTTAATATATTGGCACATTTATAAATAATGAACATAGTTTCACTTGTGTTGCCGAAAATTTAGTTCTCTCCAGCTACATGTATTGATATTATTGGTTGCTGGCTTCCTTAAATTGGACCGATGGTTAAAGCTCATGTATTCAATAACTATCCCAAGTTTTAAATCATTATATGTAAAGATGCAATCTAGACACATAACTTTACACGAATAGAGCAAAGGAATGGTGCTTTCCCATGAATAATTAGTTAATATTTACTTCCCTTGTTGGATTTGGTCACAGAAGCAAAGCAAATCTTTTTCCAAAACTAAACTGGGACTGGCCAAATTGATCACCAAATATAGCCTATAATGTTCCAGCTGTATTGCAACAACAGAACTTATAACTAGTAGGGTATTTCAATTCCTTAACTCCCGTATCCTCTTGACGCCGCCTGCCGACATTCGATAAGCTCTTCTATTATTGACAACCGGTTAAGAAGCCTGAAATGATATATATCTTCTATGTCAGGTTCAGTCCAATCTTACTCATAGGAGAAAAATTTGGGGATGTTTGTGGCAGGCGGTTGCCGTAGACAGTTGATCACTGTAACAGATTAGACTGTACTTGTATCATCCGCCATATATTATCAACATTTCCCAGCCTTGCCACAGCTACCCCAGTGCCTGTCGCTGAAATCATATTTCTTCATCTTCAGCAATGCAGCCCAACAGATTTAAGCTGTGGACGCGCCCATCTACGCAGACGCAATTTATCAAATCACTTCTCTTCAATCCCCGTTCGTTTCGTAATAACATGTACATGCTTATACACGTTTTGAACCAGATTTTATGTTAGTGACAGATACATGGTTTATCAAAGATGTTCCTCAACCTTGCATCCATGCTGACCGGTATAACAGTTTTCTTGCCTGTTGAGACTTAATACCTGGCGGTGGTCACGTTATATATGTAGCCGACAAATCCCAGACGTCACGGCCAAACACTCCCTTACAGACAACAACATTGACACCATAGTTATGTGTACCGATCAAAGTCGCTAAATTTGGATTGTATTTACTACCCTCCGAATTTCAGTGCGGATGACCTGAAAAACCTGGAGCAATTGGTTTCCTACTTAGCGCACCTACTTTCAAATATATAGCATTTGGTGGGGACTTTTATATACCCGATGTTGAGTGAACACGGTACATTTCATCTGCTAAATATTCGAGCTTATTTTTTCCTTATATTTACACGGGTGGACACAATACGTCCATTCCCCCACCAGGGGCAATCGCATCCGTGATTTATTCTTTACATTAATTTTATCCATAGTACCTGCCCTTGTCCTAGACAAATACCCTGGCAGCGATCATAGGATGATCCAACACCCCCTTTGAATGACCATACTCCAATAACGCCACGATTCAATCTGCAGTTCCATATAGACTCTACAACCTTGTGCACTTAGATGGTTTTCGATATAACTGAGACCTTGTATTGGGACACCTCCCTAACTAACGATGCTGATGAATTCTCCAGGAATGTGGAATATTTTCTGAACACCCTGGTTCCAGAGAGATATCGGCGCTTTACCGGGAAAGCAGAATTCATCTCTACTCTCAATAAATTTGTCAATAAAATCACGAAATTTCACAGTCATTAGTTGAAAATGAAAGGCTTCTCCCTTAGGTAGCTGTAAAAGATCATTGCCGGACTCGAAAAATTTAGGCCATGCAGTCGCATGAATGGGGAAAGGAATGCGCTCAACAGCAATATCAAAAACCCCAAACTTCTCAAGCTGTTGAAAATCAATAACAAAACCACAGAAACGTCCTACATTCTGATTTATGACAACCAAATAACAAGCGATCCAACTTACTTAATTTTAAACGGCTACGTTATCTCCACCTTTAACATCACTAATGAGCTTTCTGAACAAATGCTTACTGATGAGATGCACTGCACGATGGAATTCGAACTCCGTGTCATGTATAGCCTTTTTCCATTCACCAAACTATTTTAATTTGTTGGACATGACAATTTACCGTCAACCTTATTATAAACTGGGGTCTGGATATCATCATACTAAGTTTGGATGTTCCTTCTCTATGAAAGTCGGCTTTGTGCTAGCACAGTGGAAGAATGTTGCAGTTGCCCCCGTTACAACTCATGTTCTGTGATAGAAACTACTGAATACAGTCCAATAAGTCATCCTTCAATCTTCTCTGAACCGATGGAATGTCATCTAAATCCCAAAACTCTTGCCTTTTGTTAATGCGAAATCTTACCAATCCCTCGCAAT
>CALYDF020002426.1:0-27521 GCA_944474145.2 Dicrocoelium dendriticum | reverse complement strand
GTTTGGGTACGTTGGTTTCCCTTAAACATATTAGAGACACACTGCCGACAATTGCAGACTGCAGATTCTCCTTATCATAATTCAACGAAAAGAAGTAGTATACTTAACTGTTACCTCCAATTGATTTTTCTTAAAAAATAGGTCATACAGTACGACTGAGATGGCCTCATTTTAGATATTATTACTTTAAATATTCGAAACGAATTCACTCAATTGTCTGACAATGGAGCGCAGCGCGCACGTAAAATATTGCGATAAACTACGCGTTTAAAACGAATCGCAGAGCACATTGATATTGCGCATTGTAATGGAAACCCACAATGAGTACTTGTAGTGACCCACCAATCAAATAATTAGAGGTCACGATTGTCTAGGTTGGACATGAGAAACCAACGGGAAATTCCGACTGTGCTTCAGATATTGATCACATGGAGATCCATTAACGTCACTGTTCATACTAGAGACGTTCCTAGCAGATAGCATCTTCACTTCGCAACTCCTGGTATCGAAATGTCTACTGAAACACTGTGGATTAGTTTCCAATCTGATGGATATCAACGGCCAGCACAACTTTCCCACATCCCACACGATGTCTTTATATTAAATAAGGGATTCTTTATTTTAATGCGTTGAACGTTGCACATGACCCAATTTAGCTAGGTAAAGGCAATATTGCATATACCGTTATGAATATTCTTACCCGTGGTGATTCTTCCATCTCTTCCGCCTAAAGAAAATGCGTAATAATCATTTAACTCCTCATCATTATGCACGCCAATAAATATTCTTTCAGCAAACAAGGCCAGACTCTCATTTGGTGTATTGCTTTTCATTTAGAACAAATAAATCACATGGTTATATTGCTTATGTTGATCGGAATCATTTGCAGTACGTCAGTTCCACAACTGTATGAAATTCAGTCAGTGTATACGTTTGCTGACAATAGTGAGAAAAGACGTCCGAGTTGAGTTAGCATGCCGCAGACAATCCGGCTGATACTGGTGAACGCGGCTTTCCGTTGTCATGTTTTTGCATTGGGAATGACAGTTCAGGTTTTGAATACTGCTGTGTTGGGTTACATAGCTGGATAAATTGCCACTGCTCAGCTAATGTCATTGCAACGGATGCAAGATACGGCTGTAAATAGAGCTGTTTAACTCGCTAGGTGGTGAAATGTTAATATTTCAGTAAATGTCGCACAGAGTGGAAACAGCCGGCTTGGAAACATAAGAATATCAGTTGCATTGCTATATAAAAGTGAAAGCAATAACGTCCTTTACCTGGTAGGTTGTCTCGGGTTGGGAAAACAATGGCTAAGCTTATGAAATAATATGTTTGTTAAGCCGCAATGAGATATAAATGGGTGTGTCATCCAGCTGCTCTATATTCAGTACACGTTAATAAGATGTGTTAATTCAAAGTGTAAGAAGTTCCTTGCCCATTTAAGATGAACTTACGCTTGGTGCATTTTGCGGAATCTGCATCAGATTTCAAGGAAAATATCAGAATTAATTTAAAGAAACTCGGTGTTTTGTTCACTCTTTCAAAGAGGCTAGATTTAATTTCATTCAAAGACGTCCTAGTCTACACATAATACGTATATGTATTGTTGTATCAACTACGTTTAATTTTTTACCATTACATTGGCTGGTAGGATTAGTGTCAACTCTTGCGGATTTTCCAATCAGTATGCTGCGTCTACTCCCGACTACATTGAGTGGAGCCTTCCTATTAGATTCAGTCCCGGTCAGTTAACACAACGTGAATCACAGCGCAACCCGATCCCCCAAGCTGGAACTATTAAGTCTGCCAACATCTCTGCGCTAGGATCTGGGAAATTTAGGCCACACAGATATACGTGTACCGGATACAACTAAAGTGCGTATATAATTGCGAAACTTTCACGGTGTGTCATTAATTAAGCCTATTATAATGGTTAGGATACGAGAAGCTGGGGGTCCTATAGTAGGATTCCCCTTCATAAACGAGGTGTCTGTTTTCAGGCTTACTAGGGACACTTTCACTTAAGTGAGCAGCTCATTCAGTGTTACGGAAAGTAATAGTCCCTTTACAGAATAGTTATTCAAGCCGTTTTATATTGCATTTGTTGAATCTATTACCATTTGGGAACCTGCATTGCTCACAGTTCTGATCCATATAGATGAATATATCAGCAGTTGAACACCAGGTCACTATGCTCTCTCAGTCTGCTGAGTTCAAACGCGGACGAGACCAGTTATGAAGTGTCCTTTTGGGAAGTATTAACTTCGCATCACCTCCAATACGGATACAGTCTACGGATCGTACTGACCAAATTCTACTTCAAAGTGAACCGAGATCTGAATAGATATTGCCAGTTGCAAGAAAACAAAACAGTGTTTAGTACAAACATAATTATTAACATTTAATGCATTTTGGAAGCTCCAGACAATAAGCTGCTAAACGTAGACAGCTACAAGCCGAAGGGAATAGGTTTCTCCATATTGTGAAATATGTGTCAGTAACAAAAGGAGGCGAATGCAAATTTCATTATCTGGGTTCCCACTAAATTGACATTTGAACAGAGCAAAAATGATTATGAATTGTCGTAAGGTTTTAACCTCTGCTTGCATTATTTATTATTAGAGCAGATTTTATACCTAGAACCCAAAATATTTTGCTTAAGGCATTTCGCAAGTGTTACTGATTATAAATCCACAACGTTCGTCCGACGAATGAAATGATAATCTACGATTATCAAGTTTACTATTCATCAACAAATGCAGCTGGGGTTGCGCTGCAATAATGGATTCTGCGAGCATTTCATAGTTCCTTAGTGCTCAATGCACAAATCATCTGTCTAGCTGTTTTGGTTTGTTTTATGAATACAGTCTCAAGTTACGTTAGCAATTTTCTTGTAAAATCCAGATCGTGCAGTGACCGTTACAAAAGTTGAATCTTTTTGGTATTTGGTTGGCTTTGTTACATCCAATGCTAGGCATTTCCAGCTTGTTAAAGGAGAACAAAATATTGCAATGTATTTCACCTATTTAAGCATTTTGTTCTTCAAGCAGCTACGGTTTTATACATGGCTGAAATTACGCCGCATATTGAACACAGTGAATTTGGCACTAATTTATATTGTGCGCCAGCCTATGGCACATTTTTGACAAGGCGTACTCAAGACTTTCGTGTATGTTCTCGTTTGAGTGTTTTAGCTGCAGACGGTGATCAGTCACACTGGACGATCAGGAAAAACGGAACGCGTGCATTACTACAACTACCTATAAACAGTTTCCATATTTGCACTCGCCTGGTACGATTTTACCACATGTGTTAACAAAAGGGAGTGGGTATTCAATTATTGTTCTTAACGGGCTGACGCAGATACTTGATTGTGTTGGCATTCATGGTATGGTATCATGGTCAATTAAGTGATTGTCTCTGTGGTGGGTGTTTGGCACACGAATAAGTGTTGTTTACTTTGTACAACTTTACCACAAATGTAGCACATGGGAATTTGCATAAACTACACACTTACTGCTGCAATGGCCTAGATTCCAGAGAAAATTTGGAAGACAAATGTACATTGCATGAGTTAATCAGCATAAGTGCAACAACCTCCTCTTTTGTTTGCCGAGAATGTTGATGAGTAGAAAATTAATATTCAGTCCCCACAGCACACACCAGTTAAATCTGGACAAATCGCGGAATCCACTTAGCACCGCTTATATATAAAACATCATCAATAAAAAACGCAAATGTTTGACATATGGATACTTCACCCCATACATCTCGCTAAGATATCCAACATGTCGCTTACATTAAGTAAGGTACAAATTCAACCCAAGATTGCTTCTGTAATGTTATTGCAGACGCAGCGAAACATCTCGAAACATTTCATCAAAGCCATGCACTCACCGCTACAGACATATTTCATGTATTAACACAATATTTTGCAATAGCCATAGTAGAGATTGAACCAATTTATTTTTTCATACTAACTTGCTCAGCGATAGTCGCTTAAAACATTGAGGCCTGAAGAATCTATTCGGTATAGAACATAACCCTGGGAGTACTCTAGAAACCTCCGAATGCAGAGGTGGTTTGCTGCTTCGCGAGTGAGCAGACAATGTCGCCCTACTTCACGATTCAGCACAGGCAGCTTAAATTGAACACCTTCTTCAGAAATTTATGTCACATTAATTTATATGATATTCGCCCTTTCGACATGCAATGCGTTCCTGTTAGATTTGCTAGGATGTTTTCTCACCAATGTTTGTTTAAATATATTCACCAGCAGTGGTGCGTAAACTCGTTAAATCTGAAGCTGCATCAGGTCGAACTGGTTAACGGATGATGGCTCCTTGTGCTTCTCTAATTTGAGGGTTGATTTCTCTACGCTTGCAATTTCTGGAGTCTACACCAACTGTGTCTCCATGAAAATCGCAGTCTACAATGACACCGTAATGACGGTCCTGCTGTATGATTGAAATACATCATGTGTACGGAGTCGGTCCAAATAAGTTCATGGCAACCTCCGGAGCATTGCTGATGTGCAATGGCATATAGACATTAGTAATGGGAATTTTCGCGTTAGGGGTTTCAAATCAAACAGGATTTGTCGGTCGCATTGCGACATAATTTCAGTGCACAAACTTCGGTAAATTTACGCGCCCATTGGGTGTATACATACCCGCCCAGATATATATATATATTTCATGCATATATATATATAAGTTCGTGCAACTGTAGCCAGTCATCGAATAAACTGTTCTTATTGGTTCGATCCACCGGGGTCTCTGTGCCTCCGTTAACGTTAGCTAACCATTTAGTAAAATGTCTGAACTTGTGCCAAGTGTTGCCTTTGCGTCGACACAGTAAACTCATGTATTTCTGAACCTGATGTGCTTTCTTTAGGCACGCTACGGAACGAATACTGCTTTCCACTGTGTCGTAGTTCAGTAACGGCCGAGCTGTAACACTGGCGAACGAAAACTATTTTGGATGATTTTGCTATGAGCCAGCTCCGTGCACCTGAACCATTTTGGAAGGATGCATCTTTTAAGCCAAATTTAGCTCTTTGGATTTGCTAGAAGAGAACCTTACGCGATAACCTCGAAATATTCTTAGCAACACATCCTCACAATTATCATACTGAATCGCAATATGTAAAACTACTGAGACAACCTCATGGTACAGAAGGTGGAAGGCAATTTGATGCACTGCGTTTGTAAGAAACTACATATTTGTCCAACAGTTTTAATGCACTCGATTGCCCTTGGGGGCCGCTGCAACATATGTTCACGGTACGCCTGATTTTCTACTTACAACAGGGAGAAGGGGAATGTGGTAATGAATTCATCAGCTGTATACAGTACTCTCCTCCATGCTGAGGTTACAATGTAATTCCACACAAGAAGTTTGAATAGACAATGGCCATCCGGGGCCTGTTAGTCGGTATCCGGGACAATAAAGTCAGCGAAGGTCTACTTTCGGAAGACAAGCACAAACGTAGTTGGTAGACAGCGTGTGCGCTGGTCAGACGAGGCGAGAACATGGTGCAACAATTGTTTCACTATCGGAGTGACTCTCTTCCCGATGTAGTTCACGCTGTTAAATTGCGTATTCAACTAACTGGTAAACTTTATTCCACTTGCCACTAATGCGGTAAATTCACGAAAACGCGGCTGACTGTAAACACAAGAAATCTACCAGTTACAGGTGCGGCAAATTTGAACATCTTGCACGCGTTAGCCGTTCAACTCTTTATTATCGATCGGTTTGCCGCTAGTACAAGGAGATTTTTCGTTTTCTAAAAACGCTCACGTGTCCACTTATTATTTAATGTCAAACACTAACCTATCTGAAATCATGTGGACACCCACATAAATGCATATACCAGGCACACGTGCATGCTAAACAAATGGGTTGAACAAACCGAGGTGAGATACAATGGGATGCAACAGAATATTGCTACATATTCACTAACAATTAAAAAAGGAACTGAAGAAAAAGACCATGATGGGCGTTGCGCATTGTAAACGGACTTACGGGTGTTACATATTGTTGTTGCTGGAAAATTTATCAAGGAAAATTATTCAGCATATTGAAAATTGTGTCGAGCACGTATTTACTCAACGCCTCATTGGCATATTGACTGAGATGATAAGTACAATTTTTGCAAGTATATGCCATACAGTAATGCAATGGATGCATAATGCAAGAAGCAAATTTTGACCAATAACTAAGCTACCGGTTGAGTAATGTGAGCTAATTGAAGTCAACGGGTTTGACAAAACTTGTGGTCAGTTGGGCTCATGTTGTCTAACTCATTCTCGGGAATGTTAGTAATGTCAGATATAAAATGGTTGAAAATGTGTAAGCTCTTAGGTAAGTTTGCTAGTCCAATTAATCCGATCGCGCATTGATGGGGTCTAAATAAACGTTTAGTAATTACTTGTCCTGCGCATATATCGTTGTCCATTCTGCTGCGCAGGCATTATTCGCCCCCTGAAGCGGTGGATTACAACCAGTAGAAGTTATCTATAAATAGTAGATTTAAATTGACTCAGAAACACCATGGTTTCAGTTAGTTCACTTCACGTATTTAATTTGTGTAAAACGATTTGTGCGTATTGGATTCCCTTGGCCACATTTGAGTCAAACTGCTCGAGAATTGCAGACTGCAGATTCCGTTTATCATATTTCGGCGCAAAGAAATGATGCAGTTATCCCTTACCTCCAAACGTTTCCTTTCAAAACAGCCATACAGTACGACTGCGATGGCCTCATTTTAGATATTATTACTTAAAATATTCGAAACGAATTCACTTAATTGTCAGGAAATTGAGTGCAGCGCGCACGTAAAACATTGTGATGCACTACGAGTTTCGAAACGAATCACGGAGCAATTTGATATTGCGCATTGTAGTGGAAACTCAGAATGAGTAATTTAGTGACCCACCAAACAATTAATTAGAGGTCACTCGCCGAACGGTTGTCTAGAGTGCACATGAGAAACTAACGGGAAATTCCGACTGTGCTGCAGATATTGATCACATGGAGATCCATTAACGTCACTGTTCATACTAGAGACGTTCCTAGCAGATAGCATCTTCACTTCGCAACTCCTGGTATCAAATGTCTACTGAAACACTGTGGATTAGTTTCCAATCTGATGGATGTCAACCGCCAGCATAACTTTCCCACATCCCACACGACATTTTTATATTATGTAAGGGATTCTTTATTTTAATGCGTTGAACGTTGCACATGACCCAATTTAGCTAGGTAAAGGCAATATTGCATATACCGTTATGAATATTCTTACCCGTGGTGATTCTTCCATCTCTTCCGCCTAAAGAAAATGCGTAATAATCATTTAACTCCTCATCATTATGCACGTCACTAGATATTCTTTCAGCAAACAAGGCCAGCATCTCATGCGGTGTATTGCTTTTCTTTTGGAGCAAATAAATCACATGGGTATATTGCATACGTTGATCGGAATCATTTTCAGTACGTCAGTTCCACTACTGTATGCAATTCAGTCAGTCAATACGTTTGCTGACAATAGTGAGAAAAGACGTCCGAGTTGAGTTGGCATGCCGTAGACAATCCAGCTGATACTGGTGAATGCGGTTTTCCGTTTTCATATTTATGCACCGGGAATGCCTGTTCAGGTTTTGAATACTGCCGTGTTGGGTTACGTAGCTGGATAAATTGCCACCGCTCAGCTTATGTCATTGCAGCGGATGCAAGCTAGGGCTGTAAATAGTGTGATGTAACTTGCTAGGTGGTAAAATGTTAATATTTCAGTAAATGTCGCACAGGGTGAAAACAGTCGGCTTGGAAACATAAGAATACCATTTGCTCTGCGATATAAAATTGAAATCAATAGCGTCTTTTACCTGGTTATTTGTCTTGGGTTAGGAATCCAATGGCATACGCTTATGAAATAATATGTTTATTATGCCACAATGAGATATAAATGGTATATTATAAAGCTGCTATATATTCATTGCATGTACAAAGTATGTGTTAATACAAAGTGTATAAAGGTTCATTGCGCGTTTTAGATGAACTTACGCCTGTTGAATTTTGCGGGAACTGGAATAGTTTTCAATGGATAATATCAGAATTCATTGAAAAACGAACTCTGTCTTTTGTTTACCCTTTCAAAAAGGCTAGATTTAATTTTATTCAAAGACGTCCTAATCTGCACAGAATACATGGGCATATTGTTGTATCAACTACGTTTAACTTTTACCATTACATTGGCAGCTAGGATTAGTGTCAACCCTTGCGGATTTTCCATTCGGTATGCTGCGTCTACTCCCGAAAAACTTGAGTGGAGCCTTCCTATTATATTCAGTCCCGGTCAGTTAACACAACGTGAATCACAACGCAACTCGTTCCACCAAGCTGGAACAATTTAGGTCTACCAACATCACCGCGCTAGGATTTGGGAAGTTTAGACCACAGAGATATACGTGCACCGTATACAACTAAAGCGCGTATATAATTGCGAAACTCTCACGGTGTGTCATCAATAAGGCCTATTATAATGGTTAGGATACGAGAAGCTGGGGGTCCTATAGTAGGATTCCTCTTCATAAACAAGGTGTCTGTTTTCAGGCTTACTACGGACACTTTCAGCTAAGTGAGCAGCTCATTTCGTGTTACGGTAAGTAATAGTACCTTTACAGAATAGTTATTCCAGTCGTTTTATATTGCATTTGTTGAACCTATTACCATTTGGGAACCTGCATTGCTCACAGTTCTGATCCATATAGATGAATATATCAGCAGTTGACCACCAGGCCACTATGCTCTCTCAGTCTGCTGAGTTCAAACGCGGACGAGACCAGTTATGAGGTGTCCTCTTGGAAAGTATTAACTTCGTATCATCTCCAAACCGGATACAGTCTACGGATCGTACTGACCAAATTCTACTTCAAAGTGAACCGAGATCTGAATAGATATTGCCTGTTGCAATAAAACAACACAGTGGTTAGTCCACAAGTACTCACCAAATTCTTTCTACTCAGAAGTAATTTAAATTCGCCCTTACGTGTTCCACAATATGCTATGCCTTTTCATAGCGGCTGTAACCGGGATGTCCTGACGCCGGGAGGCCAACTGCTGTCATCCGCTTTGCAGCTGCCTGCATGGCAGTGGAGGATGGGTCGGGCTATATCGCATTTAGCTAACAATTCGTGATGGTCGGATACCGTCTTCCATGGAGCAGTTGCATAAGCTGCGGGCTTGCTGGCAAAATCCACTAGCAGTCACGGGCTCGGTCCTCCGCAGAGGACCGCAGGATGCGCAACACTTATGTGCCCCAATATTGCAAAACGGCCGTACGGTGCTTTTCCGGATAGCTAGTTGACTTATCTGAATTGTCGTCTGATTGCGACGAACAAAAGTACTCCCCAAAATCCTCCTACTCATAAGTAATACAAATTCGCCTTCACGGATTCCACAAAGTACTATGTCGATTCATAGCTGCTGTAACCGGGACGTCCTGACGCCGGGAGGCCAAGCGCTGTCATCTACATGGCAGGTGCCTGCTTGGCAGTGGAGGATGAGTCCAGCTATATCGAATTTGTTAACCTACTTTTCTTTTCGGAAGCTCTAGACAATATGCTGCTAAACGTAAACAGCTACCAGCCGAAAGGATTAGGATTCTCCATAGTGCGAAATATATGTCAGTAACAAAGGGAGGCGAATGCGAATTTCATTTTCTGGGATCCCACCAAAACGTGCGTACCAAAATGAGAGTTTGAATAGAGCAAAAATGATTATGAATTGTCGTAAGGTTTGAACCTCTGCCTGCGGAATTTGATCACTAGAGCAGATTTTATATCTAGAACCCAAAATATTTTATTTAAGGCATTTCGCACGTGTTACTGATTATAAATCCACAACGTTCGTCCGACGATTGACATGATAAACTACGATTATCAAGTTTACTATTCATCTCCAAATGCAGATGATTTTACGCTGCAATAATGGATTCTGCGAGCATTTTATAGTTCCTTAATGCTCAATGCACAAATCATCTGTCTAGCTGTTTTGGTTTGTTTTATGAATACAGTCTCAAGTTACGTTAGCAATTTTCTTGTAAAATCCAGATCGTGCAGTGACCGTTACAAAAGTTGAATCTTTTTGGTATTTGGTTGGCTTTTTACATCCAATGCTAGGCATTTCCAGCTTGTTAAAGGAGAACAAAATATTGCAATGTATTTCACCTATTTAAGCATTTTGTTCTTCAAGCAGCTACGGTTTTATACATGGCTGAAATTACGCCGCATATTGAACGCGGTAAATTTGGCACTAATTTATATTGTGCGCCAGCCTATGGCACATTTTTGACTAGGCGTATTCAAGACTTTCGTGTATGTTCTCGTTTGAGTGTTTTAGCTGCAGACGGTGATCAGTCACACTGGACGATCAGGAAAAACGGAACGCGTGCATTACTACAACTACCTATAAACAGTTTCCATATTTTCACTCGACTGGTACGATTTTACCACATGTGTTAACACAAGGGATTAGGTAATCAACTGTTCTTCGTAATGGGCTGATGCAGATACTTGATTGTGTTGGCATTGATGGTATGGTATGACGATAAATTAAGTGATTGTCTCCGTGGTGGGTGTTTGGCACACGAATAAGTGTTGTTTATTTTGTACAATTTTACCACAAATGTGGCACATGGGAATTTGCATAAACTACACACTTACTGCTGCAATGGCCTAGATGCCAGAGAAAATTTGGAAGACAAATGTACATTGCATGAGTTAATCAGCATAAGTGCAACAACCTCCTCTTATGTTCGTGGAGAATGTTGATGAGTAGAAAATTAATATTCAGTCCCCACAGCACACACCAGTTAAATCTGGACAAATCGCGGAATATATTTAACCCTCCTTATAAATGCAACATCACTGCTATAAAATGCAAATGTTTGACAAATGGATACTTCATCCAATACATGTCACAATGTATCCAACATGTTGCGTAAATTAAGTAAGGTAGAAATTTAACTCAAGATTGCTTCTGTAAAGTTAGTGCAGACGCAGCGAATCATCTCGGAACATTTTCATCAAAGCCATGCACTCACCGGTTCAGACATATTTCATGTATTAACACAATAATTTGCAATAGCCATAGTAATGATTGAACCAAGTTATTTATTCATACCAACTTGCTCAGCGATAGTCGCTTAATACATTGAGGCCTGAGGAATATATTCGGTATGGACGATAACCAAGAGAGTACTCTAGAAACCTCCGAATGCAGAGGTGTTTTGCTGCTTCACGAGTGGGCAGACAATGTCGCCTTAAATCACGATTCAGCACACGCCGCTTAAATTGAACACCTTCGTCAGAAATTTATGTCTCACTTATTTATATGATATTCGCCCTATCGACATGCAATGCGTTCCTGTTAGACTGGCTGGGATGTTCACTCACCAATGTTTGTTTAAATATATTCCCCATCAGTGGTGCGTAAACTCGTTAAATCTGAAGCTGCATCAGGTCGAACTGGTTAACGGATGATGGCTCCTTGTGCTTCTCTAATTTGAGGGTTGGTTTCTCTACGCTTACAATTTCTGGAGTCTATCCCATCTGTGTCTCCATGAAAATCGCAGTCTACAATGACGCAGTAATGACGGTCCTGCTGTATGATTGAAAGACCTCATCTGATTAGACCACAAACGTTCGGAGTCTGTCCGATTAAGGTCATCGCTGCCTCCGGAGCATTGCTGATGTGCGATGGCATATAGACATTAGCAATGGGAAATTTATTCTAAGAGGTTTCAAAACAAACAGGATTTGTCGGTTTCTTAGCGGCATAATTTCACTACACATACTTTAGTAAATATACATGCCCACTGAGTTTCTAACTCGCTGCCCGTGTTTATGTATATTATATGCGTATATATTTATATTTATATTTATATTTATGGATGCCCACCATTTAAGGCTGTCACGTCTAAAGCTTGAAGAAAACATCAACAGTTGGTATTGGATTGTTGTTCTCATGCCTGCGAAAGTGGTTGTTAACATGACCTCTAAACGAAACCCATACACGTTTGTCGTACCATTGATGATGTTTTCTAATATATCTCTCTTTAGTTTGTGACATCTTACACTTACGTTTGGATAAACGCATGTACATATGTTGTAATCGAACTGTCTTTGGACACAGAGGACGCCAATCTATGTATATATGTATACCGAATGTATTCCTCGAGGATTTTCATACCGCTTTGGTACGGCTAACTTACTGCAGGGAAAGGACATTCGAGCAAACCGAAAATAACATCACCAGAACATGAAGAGGGTGAGTTTATGACAAACTCATGTTGATTCCAGGTGTTGCGAATCCAAGGCAAATTTGATCGATGCGAATTCCGTGGACGGCTCCAAAGGGCGTTTTCTCGGGTGCCGGAGAAGGCACTATTGTAGGCGGAATAGAAGCAACATGAGTATGTTCCCATTTAATTTACTAATCCAGGCCAATAAGGCGGCGTATGTGATACGTTTGCCTGCGTGATGAGTAATCTTGCATTTCAGAAGTAGATGTTGCTTGAGCTCCCCTGTGTGGATGCGCCTGATGTGAATGTTTACAAGGTGCCTACCTGTCTATTACCCACTACCTCGTGCATACTGTCTCCAGGAGACCGTTGGTCGTCGCTGGAGGGGACGGAGTGCACTGTCCTCGTGACGGTGCTAGGATCAAAGAGAGGTTCCATGCAACCTGTGTGGAACGGGCTGCGGTCCAGCCACGGCCACGTGTACGTCTGGTGTTTATGATTTCCTAATTAGGCCGGAATGCTTCCGTTCTGCTTGTTGAAGGACTGTGGGCCGGCTCCGCTGATGAAACGTGGCTCCCATTCGCATGCCTACCGGTCTTATTCCTTCGGGTTTACACTGGATATTGGGTGTGTGGATGGAGCTGTGGGCGGTGCAGTGCAAGCCATCCATGGTCCCTCTGTTTGTGCAGGCGTCCTGTGGCTGACCACAGTGACAGGCAAATCCGAAACCGGATGCCGCCAACCATATATATATATATATATATATATATATATATATATAAAGTTCGTGCAACGGTAGCCAGTCATCGAATAAACTGTTCTTATTGGTTCGATCCACCGGGGTCAGTGTGCCTCCGTTAACGCTAGCTAACCATTCAGTAATCATTCTGAACGGTTTTTATTCACCGGAAATGAAACTTCTGCAATTACGTTAAACTAATATTATTAACAAATCCTCAACTTAATCTTACCTAAGCCCAATGTTTCATATCCCTCTGAAAATATCTTTATAAGAAGTTTAAATGCAATTTGATACACTGCGTTTTTACGAAAACACATATTTGTCCGACAGTCTAAATTCCCTCGATGGGCTTTGGAACTTGCTGCAGCATGTCTTTACGGCACGCCTGAGGTTTTACGTTACAACACGGAGAGGAGGATTTTATGAATTCACCAGCTATATAAAACAATCCCTTCCAGACTGTCGTTATAATGAAAATCCACCCATGAAGTTTAAAGAGAAATGACCAACTTAGTGTCTGATGGATGGTATCCATGAAGATAAAGTCAGAGAACTTCTATTTTCGGAAGACGAGCAAATACTTAGTTGGAGGACAACATGTGCACTGCTCAGAAAACGGGTGAACATGGTGCAACAACTGTTTTACTATCGGCAAAATTCCTTTTCCGACCTAATTCACGCTGTTGAATCACGTATCCAAATACGCGTTAAACGATATTTTACTTAATACCTTTCCGGTGAAAGACATGAAAACACTTCTGACTGTCAACATAAGCAAGCAACTTGTTACAAATACAGAAACTTTAGACATTTTGCACTCGTATGCTGTTCGAGAGTTTTCTAGTGATCGGTAACTCGCTCAAAACAAACTGCTCTTTGTTCAGTGGAATACCCTGAAGAATCCATACCCTATTTAACAGCACACGCTGCCACATCTCATAACGGAGGTACCCCATATACTGTGAAGTTGGACATGGATGGTCAGCTCGTGCGCTTGGAAATCGACACCGGTGCATCAGTCTTCTTGAACAACAAACGCACATTGCCTGATCTGATTCTGACACCGACCCAGACTAGCTTACATTCATACACAAAAGGTGTGCTTCATGTACCTGGTTTGTGTGATATGAGGATAAAACCTTGATACCTTGATACCTTGACGCTTCCCTTATTCGTATTTAATATTAATGGCCCAAAGCAGCTTAGGAGGAATTGGTTGAAACATATGCCGGAAATACTTCGAAATATCAAATACGTGGACCGTATCCCTGATTTCCCCGCAGTTTTGAAATTGTTTCTAATATTTTTGATGCAAATAAGCCCGGAAAGTTACGTGATTTCAAAACGCGTTTCACCATCATGCCAGGTACACAACGGAAATGTTTCCAAACACGAAGCTTGCCTGTTACAAGCTGTCCGAACGTAAAGTCGATGCTGGAACGCCCACAAAAAGTCTGAATAGTATCCCCAGTACGTTACCCTTCTTTCGCTGCACCGATCCTTTCTGGTCCAAAAGCCAGATGACTTGATTCACATTTGTGGTAACCACAAACTGACGGCTAATCATGCGACGACCACGGAACACTAGCGTATTCCCTGAATAGGTGCCCTCTGTGCAATATTGTCGAGTGGGCAAAATTTCCCCAATCTTGCTCCAGACCATGCTTATTTCCAAGTGAAGTTTCATAAATATGCTTAGGAAGTTACGACTATCAATTAACACTTTGGGTTCTGCCACTATAACCGGTTACTGTTCTAAATACACTTTGCGCCGGCGATTTTCCAGAAGACTACAGACAATTTATTGAAAAGTATAACTGGAGTCTGTATTTATTTGAACGATGCCTTGGTTACTTTTGGTACGGATTACGAGCATCTGACGCACTCTCTACTCTTTGGGGGCACTTCTAAGAAAGCGGACCTAAACGCAAAGAATTTTAGTTTGTCCTTTTGCGCAGCTAACGTTGAGTACCTAGGGTTTCATTTGGACAGACATGGGTTAAATCCATTACAGGATAGTAGATGCCTTACTGGATGCTCCGAGCTTAGTCATGAAGTTGGATGTCTACTCTGGGGATCTACATAGATGGTACCATCCCCATTGCGACCAGATGTTTAACAAGCGCTGGACCAAACTCACCAGGGAGGAACGTAGATGAAAGGACTTGCGCGATCCTTTGCGTGGTAGCCAAATATAGACAAAGACGTTGAAGATTTAATCCGACAATGTAACACTTGTAAAAGTACACAAAGAATCGTCCCTCCTGCACCACACAACCCATGAAAATGCCCCATTAATCCCTGGGAAAGTGGACATGCTGACTACCTCGGCTCACTTGAGGTAAAGTTGTTTCTTCTCTTGATCCACGCTCACTCCAAATGGATCAAAGTTTTCCCGCTAACACGAGCCACTTCAGAGACTACGGTATCATGCATGCGAAAGTGCATCACAATATTGGGTATATCGCACACGCTAGTGATAGAAAATGGCTCGGTGTTTACTAATCAGGAAGTTCAAGTGTTTCTGAAAAGTAACGGCATACGTCAAGTGAAGTCGGCCGCTTACCACCAAGATTATAATGGTTTGGCCAAAATGACGGTCCAAACTGCTAAGAATTTGCTTTATAAAAAGTGCCGAATAACAGTAGACAAATTTGTTTTTAATTGTCGCTCCACACCAATCGAAGCTGTTGGTTAGAGCCCCGGTGCACAACTGTTCGTGTGAAGGCTAAGGACACGGTTAGACTTGTTGTTTCCTGATCAAATATTTTTAAATAAAATAACGAAGCACGATACATCTCAAATCGTACGTTGTGTAAAGTGCATCTGATGTGATTTGGCACGTCGCAGACGGGTGTTGAAGGGCATGCATATGTAGAAATACTCTAGAGTATCATCGACTGTGGAACTCAAGCTTTGAATTTGAGAATACCGAAAACCTACTACTGAGTCCTGTTCGGTGAGTATTCAACAAGTTGCAGATAACGGTTTTATGTCATTCTCGCTTTGTTGTGCATCATCTACGGATTTGGAACTCTCTCTATTCAAGTCTATAAATATATACCAAAAAACCGTTCAAATAACCCTGCTTGCGGAATGAGTGGTCCCGAGGCGGCGCTGATCACCAAACTACAAGGAATGTGGCCAGGGGATTGTGAAATGGACCTGGGATCTAGACCAATATTAGCAATTTTAGTGGCGGATGTTATACTGTCCGCAACCGCCTTCTTTCCGAGCTCCGAACAAAAGCAGTATCGGCTAAGATCGCACCTACACGACAGCAGATATTTAGTCAGACAATTTGCCGACAAGAGGTCGGCTAACTTCAATCAACTTGCCAACGAAACTAGCAAACACACATAATGCGTTACCTACAAAGGGAAAACAAAGAGGGAAGGGTAGGATAACTGAAGCAGACAGATGTGGTTATCCCCGCACCCCAAAAATTAAGTATATGACGTTCAGCGACGGGCTCAACATTTTATCCAAAACGCGCATCCCACGATTCCTTGTTATAAACAGCGAAACATTCATGCATGTATACCAATGCACAAGCACTCCAGAAGAACCTTGCCGAACTGCGGCTACATCAAGAGTCAAATGCCTGGGACTTCATATTCGTTACGGATACCTGGTTGCACTCCGAAAGTACCGATGCCGAGGTCGCGATAAATTCACCTCCCATCTCCGAAACGATCGACCTAGCGACGACCTGCGGAGCGAATCTGTGGCTTATCTGGAAACCTAGATCATATAATCACTCTGGTGCGGTCTGTGACTGAGACGCAAGGACACCTGTTTTTAGAAGTTGCTTATCGTCAGTAAGTGTACATCTCAGAGATGGGCTCACGCCTGGCATTATCCTTGGGAAGAGTTCTATGAGAATGATACTCTCATGTTCTTAACTTGGTGACTTCAATATCCATGACTTAGAGGTTCCGGCAAGCCCCATCGAGCAGTTTTAGGTCGATTTGCAAGAGCTTGTTGCAAACGTTCCGCTCTTTAGCCATGTCAGTTCACACATCCGATTCAGAGCCGGAAATAAGACGTGCTTGATTAATTGCTCACGAAGGTAGAGCTCTTGGTTGAGAAATCAAGACTGGAGAGCCCTTTGGGACGAAGGGGACCCATAACCATAATTGACGGCTTCGTGTGTAATGCGGTTGATCCACAAGATCATACTAAATTGTTTGGAACAAAACCACACTACGACATGCTAGCGGAACTTGTGTGGAATGCCAACTGGGAGTTTTCGCCGACTGTTCCATTCTCAGTGCTTTGCTGTGATTTGTCCGTTACGATCTGGTCCTGGTAAAGGTCATATTGCAGTGGATCTCGTGGCTACACAGGTAGCCAAATTACAAATGCAACTGCCAGTCATTGTGAAATTGATGATACAGTCCAGCAAAATTTCAGCTAGGGTGTTAGAGAGTTGGTTTGCAAACCGTAGCAGCCTCCCACTTGATCTCCGTAACAAAGCAGCTTTCCTTAAGTAAACACACAAAACCAACCGCTTAGTCGGACCACCCTCGGAGAACAGTTCGCATAACTTCACTCAGCTATCCAATGCAACTGGCAAACTCACCTCATGCACTACATATAAATATAAGTAAATTGATATAATGGCGGGATCCCTGGACCTGAGACAGATAGGTTCTTCATCACCCCTTCCGGAAATCGATCAGTTGCCGTTATTTCATGGGCCAGGACAACTAAACCCAAAACGCACTTACCACGACTCAAGGCGAAAAGCAGAGTAACTTGATTGCATGTACACCACTGCAAACGTTTTACTGAGCAAGCCTATCGAACTGCGGTTACGTAATGTATCATACTCCTGGGCTCTCATAATCATGGCAGATACATGGCTGCTTTTAGAAACCAACGACACCGAAGTGGAGATAAATGGTTTGTCCTTCATTCGAAACGAACGCCCCCTGCACTGGCGGTAAGTAACTTTATACGACCGCAATGTCATGCTGCGCGAACCGATGGACCATCCTGATACGCTGCTCAGGGACGCGCTCTGGTGCATTCTACTACTAAGGCGCAACGGCGCCTGCATTTTGTCAGTCGTTTGTCGTCCCCCATTGTCTTCCCCTTAAAAGGACTCCCACCTAACATTCGTATTGGGGCGGGTACTTCGACAACGATACAGCCATGTTCTCATCTTTGGGGACTTTAATGTTCACTGTTTGTAAGTTTCGGCTTCGCCTGTTGAACAATTAAAGACAGAGCTACAAGAAAAGATTGCAAGCGTTGCGCTCTTCAGCCATGTCAGTTCACACACCAGATTCCGATCGGGAAATAAGCCACCTGTCCTTGACATAGTGCTAACGAATGAATAGCTCATGATCGGAAACCAAAGATAGAGAACCTTCTGGACCGAAGTGATCACGTAACAAGCCTTTATGACTAGTGTGTTATGCAGAATATCCTTAAGAACATAGTGAGTTTTTTCGAACAACCACACACTATGGCATACTGGCAGAACTTGTGGTAGATGGCATTTGGGAGTTTTTGGATAACTGCTCCATGGACGGAGTTTGCGAAAAATGTTTGCGATCTGCTTAAATCCGTATTTGTAAACAGACACGTTCGTTCTACACGAATACCATCAATCAGTATTAGCACAGCCCAAAAACGCATGGCGTTGAGACGCAGCTGGGCATGCGTATAGTGCGAAACCTAACCTTGAAAACTTCAACTTTTATGTACCGTATCGTAATCACTGTACAACACTTGTACGCTTGGACCAATTAGGTCACCAGCAAAGTCCAGAAGGAAGGACTTTTGTAAGCAACATGCTTCTGTACGGACATGTGAAAAGCCTCCTGAATGGAACCTTGGTTTTCCCCCAAATTACCTTAGCAAATAGACGTCCTCAAACTGCCGAGGATGCAGCCAAAGTTATACGGCTGCAATCTGCATCAAAACTTCGATGCGCCTCCAAAGTTTGTTACAAATCTATCCCATTCCCCCAGACGGCAATATTCGTGCACGTCACGATTATTTCAGCGACGGTTTTGAGGAAGCTGATATCGTTGCGCACTCATAGTTCCCCCAGTTTTGACAACATTCCCCCGAAAGCAATTCAAGTGGCAGCTAGGAGGATAGCTGAGTAATTAGCTCGATTTTGCCGAAGGTGCCTGGATGAACACCAGGTACCCAACATGTGGAGTCAGGGCATCATCACCACAAAATTCATGGGTGGTAGCTGTTCAGAGCCAACCAACTATCGCCCATTGGGTCTTCTCCGGTTGCGATCAAAGTTGATGAAATCAAGCATAGCTGAGGCTCTAATGGGCTACGTATAAGGGACTAACAGGCTAGCACAGCAAGAACAAAGATTCCGACGGCATCAGTCATGTACTACGAATCTGTTAATTGCGCGTTGCAATGGGACTGAAATAGCCGACTGTGCTTCCGATACTGACGTCATCTATCTTGATTATTCTGAAGCCTTCCAAAGATTATACAAAAGCTCATATATGTACGGAATTGGGGATCACGTCCTTGTATGAATAAGAAAGTTCCAGCTTCTGCGGCGGCCTCAGGTTCGGGTTAAAGGTTCATTTGCTGATCCCATCGACATGAACTGCGGTGTCCAAAATGTATCTGTTTTAGGGCCGCGCCTATTCTTGGTCTTCATCAACGACCTGGCACGTATCATTGAGTTAAACGTCCTGTTTTTGCTGAAGGCATCCAGGTACAGTGCGCTATTGGTTGTCAGAACGATAATGAGGTGCTTCATAAAGGCTTAGAGAGTGCCTTTGAATGGTTAAAGACAAATCTACAGCCTTTTAACGCAGACAAGTGCAAGTCTGTAAATGTGAGCCACAAGCTTACTTACCTATGCAAGCCTGGAGAACACATGCTAAATCCGCCTCACAGGCGGATTGTATTCCGTATCAACTCCATGAATGATAAGCTACTAGACAACAGAAAATGTGGAATTATGTGTGTTAACAACTAGGGTTCCAATCTAAGCCAGCCAATATGGTGCGCCTCGTCCTTCACGCAAACTCCGTACGTTACGACGAATCGCGGTTACTGCATGTAACACATCAGTCAGGTACTGATGCAAAGGCCGTTCTCCTGTCGGCCACCACATCCCTGACACCTCATACACCGATCGAATCTGCCTGCATGTTTCATGAGGCAAAAATTGGAGAAACATAATCAACTAGACGATCTCCGTAAAAGAAAACATAAAATCACGGTGTCCCCGAGCTCCGCACTGGGATGCCCGGCGTATTCTTCGTTATCCCTAAAGCAACAACAATGTTGAGTACCTTACCTAAACGCACAAAACGGAGAATGTAGCATTGCAATCCAAACCGAAGGTAGAAAGTATGATCCTAATGCATCACACTTTGTGCAAAATGCTGCCAATAGAAATATGTATAAACGAGATGGACACCCGGCCAAAATTAGACAAGATACCCTGTGCAATCAGTTCACCCGCACAAACCCATCAACAACCAGCTGACCACAGGGACAGTGTCAAAACACGCCGGCAGTTGAAAACATCAGGGTGGTCATCCCCTATCTGATGCATCGTACCCTACACAACAACCCAAATCGCACATTGGCCTGCGTCGGTGGTGTTTCGGAAAATATCGACAGTTGACCGCACGATTGTGAGCAAAGAACCTTACCGGAAATCAGCATTCACTAATCCGCCTCCAACCTACGAAGCCCTTAGCTGCTTCTGTACCAAGGCACAAGACCCTCTCAGCAAGCTACACAAAGTTAGTATTTGTTAGATCTCCGCGCCTTGGAACTTAGTTATGGTCACCGAAATGTGGCTGAATACGGTTAGCGCCAGTGAAGTGATTACTCTACACGGCATGACCTCCATACAGATTGATCGACCTAAGAGAGGAGACAGAGTGCTCTTGTATTAACGATCGGACCTGCATGTTGATTTCATCAACGATTCAGAAACACAAATTGTCGATTCCCTTTAGTGTCCCTTGCATGTAATTCATAGTGATGCATGTTTTCTAGCAATATTTTACCGCTTTCTAATATCCACCTTGTGAATGGATCACCGCTTATCTTCTAAAATGAAGCGAAACCTGTCACGACCATACAGTCACATTCTTCTGATGTGGAAATTCAGCCTTCCCGCAGTTGACGTCTCAGCATCACTCAGCGAACAAATCAAGGCTGACGTGCAGGTTTTAATCATCGATGTACCTCTGTACAATTTCGCATCAAACACGTGATCTAGAACAGCGGACGCACCATCAGTTTTAGACCTTGTGCTCACCAATGAGGAACAAATGGTCCGTGTTGTCAACATAATTGCACCACTTGGACGTAGCGATCACGCACTAATGCTCTTTCATTATATCGGCTATATGGAGTACAACAATATGAAAAGCGATATCCTTCTGGCCGAGTTACTTGCTTACAGTCCACTACCAACCAAGAGGATTTTGCGGTGTATGAAAGCACCAGACAGCGCAGTTTCAACATTCTAGGTCTCGTTAATGGTGCGCTTTCCTCGGAGCTTTACCGGGTTTAGACCAATTGACTTCAGGATGACAGCAACTGGCGTCACTACTCATGTGTGTCGGCAAAGTGTCCGCAATATTGAGAGCTCTCTGTGATATAGCACAGATCATCTACCACTGCTGTGTTATTTACGAGCTGTGCAGAGGATCGTCCTCGTCTAAAATACCGACTAGGTTTGAACCCCAAGTCGTTCACCGCAGACAATGTGGTGAAACGAATAGTGTTCCTGCACTTGCGCAAATCTCTTGGCGTCGATGACATCTGACCAATTACCGAAGGCAGCTGCCATAAAAATCAGTGAACCTTTAGCTCGGTTCATTCAACGATATCTTTATGAAATGCATGCAGGCACAATGCAGAAACAATGAATATTTTATCATACTTAATAGAGTGGGAATCGTGTGGAGCAGTCAAACTACCGTCCACTTTCTTTCTTGTGTTGTCCAAAGGAATAGAAGGAATATTCACAGATGAGCTCATGCGATACTTTGATAGCAATAACGTCGTGTTGTCACGGGAGTCAGGATTTCGCCGAAATCCATCTTGCACTACAAAAGTGCTTCTAGCCGGAGAAAGCTGAACAGAGTCAGTGATGCAAGATGCGCTTCGACGTCATTTATATGGAATTGTACAAAGCGTTCGATCGCCTGGATCACTGTATTCTCCTTCACGGGTTTTGACGCTGTGGGATAGGTGACCATTTGTTGACTTGAAGAAGCAACTTCCGCATACATCCTTAGCTGCATCTGGGAGTCTGCTGCTGGATTTCTGACCTTATAGACTGCGGGCGTGGTGTGCCTCGGTGACCAGTAATTGGGCCACATACAATCTCAGCCTATAATAACACTATTATTTGTGTATTACACTCGAAGTTATGCGATTTTACATGATGCCAACATCTCTCAATAGAATTAGACAATGGAAGATCACATAGCCCTGCAGAACATTTTCGATGGAGCCTATACTTTGTCATCCAAATACCTGCCCCAGTTTAACTGGCTTCATTTAAACTGGTGGGCGCAAACCGAAAATTTCCAAAGAAGCTCGCATTGAAACACAGATGTTGCAACGTGCTTCAGATGTATGTGAGTTCAAAGTGATCGTACAAGATAAATATCGCTGTTCAAGGCAGGTTGCTAAAACAGTGCTTTCTTACAAGTTGCGATCATAATTGCCTCGCTCTTGCCTTGCGTCTCTAGGGCAGGCTACCGGTCTTTTCCTTTATCAGTTATACTACATCAATTAACTCACATTTGTACTGCAATCTCCGGCTTCTAGACCAGTCGCTTGGTGTAATGTAAAAATTAGAATTATCCAGTTGCATTGTGGAAAGACATGGTTCGAATTATTACCAGCTCCCTCCGGAAAATTTTGTTCTAATTGGGCATCAACTTACTACCACGGACCCGTTCAACATTTTCTATGTTGTGACGGAACGCCATAAATAATTACTTGGACAACGAATACCAACGACGGCTGAATTCACTACAGCAAGCATAATGCTATTCGAGCTCTTTAAATATTTTTCTAACGCAAGCTCATTTTCGGCCGTGGATGTGAATCGGCTGTGCAGGTCACTAAGCAGGATTACAAGCGGTAGATCAATCACCAGTATCAACCCAACGAACGGACTAGTTTCCGTCAATTTGTGTGCGCTTCTGTATGAAAGCTCTTTGCAGCCACCATCACCATTTAATGGTGCTTCTGCTTGCCAAACAACGCGGCCAGATAGAAATCAGCCAAACATATGTTAGCTTTATAAACCATTGTTTTCGAAGCGGATCATTCTGTCTTTCCAATGTTTCGACGCGTTTGCTAATCCGATTTTTCAATCACAATATTCTTCTTAGCTTGATCCCTATTAAGGACGATATCCTAGCTCGCCGTTGTGAATAATCCGCGTTGAAAATGGGAGGATAGTACAGGGATTGAGCTGCTTGAAATGAAGGTAACATTCTAAACTACCTCTCAAAAAGCCACTGGACGAGTACTAAGTATTCGTCTGAATGTCCACAATATGACCTGAGCAAGAATTAGCTCTGCATGTACGCTAGCAGCAACAGTTTAAATAAAAGGAATTGGGCGGTGACGCAAATACGAAAGTAAGCAGCAACATTCACAAAGATCAGTGGGTCAGGCACCTTATAAATCCAGGATAATTATGCTCGGAGTTATCGCATTACACATAACATATTTTTAGCTAATCTCAAAATTACATCGTCTCCAGAGTGAAACCAAATAGCAAGCTGATATTCCAATGTAGCAGTTTTGCGCACTGAATATATATATCGAAAACATTTTAACGGGCATGCTGTAATCCTGGTGGATTATTCAAGATAATGCAGATATATGCTTACTGTATTTTCTACTAAACAACAAAATACGTATATTCGTCTGCCTCGAAAGGATGCTGATAAAGGAACAAACTAACCTGGCGAATTTCGCGCGAGTTTATCAGCTGGAAATATCTTCAATATCGTCTTCACTTTGAGAAATGTCATCTTAGATTTATGGAAGTATTACAATTTCGAACGAAGCTATGGCATTCCTAAATACGTTATCTTTTAGCTTTCTGACAACAGCGTTGGGCATTTGCGCTTATATTTACACTGGTGAAGCTTTCATGGTCGTCAGGTAAGACACATTGTATTGCAAATAAGTCGTTTCTTGATACTAAGAAGATTTCTGTTATTTGATTGGTACAATCATTATCACAAGGACTGTTCTGCTTGGCTGATGTCTACTTGTGCGATTATTGTTTTATCCCCACAAGTTAAAACACTCAAATGGGCAACAACGATACCAGCGACAGTCAGCGGTAGCGATTTGTAATCCATTGGCTTTCACAATTCTCACTAGTTAAGTATTCCGTCGTCTAACCGCATTCCAAATTGAGATCAATGTGATACTTGCCAAAGCAATTTAAGTGCATGACGAATGGGTGCATGACATTATGCGAAAATCGGAACGGATATATAACCTATGCTGCATACAACCATTGTGAGGTACATATAATTCAAATAACCTAACTTACTTCTGCTGAAGTCATGAGCTCCGGATACTACACCATAGGTAGAAAATAATAAAGTAAAGAAAATTATTTGGCTGCTGAAATGTTGGTAACTATATTTCTGTATTAATCGTTTAAGCAAAATTCTTCAAGCCGCTTGCATTTGGGTATGATAGAACCCAGTAATTTTGAATGTTGCCTAGCTCGAGTAAGCTAATGCTGATTTCCGTGAAATTTACACATGGGTTTGTGCCCCACAATGCTGGTGTATAATGAACAAAACCGAGGTGTAAAACGGTGCACATTTCTCAGTTTTAGTCGTCAATATTTGGATTACTGCGCATTGGCTTCCATAGGGGCAAGTCACAGCGAAACCAAGAGATTAGTGATTACGACAGATCAGATAATAAACCATTTTGGGTTAGGTAAACTTCCCCACACCCAACAGTGTAGCCAAAATCAGCACATCGAAACAATGTTTAACTAAAGATGAATCAATTTTTTTCCGTTTTGTACATTACGGATCTAATGGAGGAACAGAGGTGCTACTTGTTTGTTCTGTAAGCCGTCATATGTATGCCTAACGTGAAGTGCAGGTCAGTAATATTAAAGGGAAAAAAGGTGTAATCATGTGGTAGTTCACGGATTTATTCCACATTGCATTGCTTTGGGTCTATGTAGTCTAGATATAAATGTGTATTCAACCGTACCTTGAACAAATGAGTCAACAACTTGCATGAGATGAACATGAGTGCTTAGTGCGAAGAGCACAATTCACGCGTATTCGCATCCAAGTCCATCGCTTCAGATAGGCGCAATCATGTATGCTCAACTATTACCGAAACAATGTCACACGACTTAGTCATTCGTTCGGATAGCCGTTTAGTGTGGGAACATTCATTGTGCTCCGTAAAACGCCTTGTAACATGCAACACATATAAGTTGCATATGCACTTTTTTCCGTTGTTTATGTCTAGTGACTTAATTACTTTGCATTTTGAACGTAGTAGTATTCGCACGCCAATTAACTGAACACCGGAAGATATGCTTTAAATACGAAGAGATAATTCAATCAATTCAATTAATGGTAGTAGATTTCGGTTTTGTTAGAATCTGTCCTAGTTGTTTCGCATCTTACCCTGAACGGACGAGTGTTTGTACAGTTTGTTCCCATAGTGCATATATATGAACTATCTCGTACTTTTCTATCTTTGCTCTTAATTTCGAAATTAGCGTAATTCCGAGTTCTCAGTATAAGATTTATCTGCGCTATCTTGCAGCTTCATTACTACACTGTCGTTGTTGGCTCTGAGTATAAAGCAACCCATTTAGATTACGGCCAATTTGTCTAATACCACAGTACCGCAAGCGTACAGGGTAGCTAATCGAATTTGCCAACTGGACGTCAGACGTGCACGCGAGCTAAGACTAGGGACCCATCAAGCATAAAACAGCATTACTGTATTGAGATCTGAACGAGAAAGAAATACTGGCCGATAACATGGATACGTTTACTGAATCAGACAAAGCGACATTTTTATTGTACACTATTATATTTGTTGCTTAATGCTAGTGCATATACTATAGCGAAAGATGGATGTTGGTAAGGCACATGTGTTGTCGCCCAGTGATGGTATCCTGAGGGAATCTCATTTAATGTCCTTATACGTTTGTGCTGTTAACTGCCGCAGCAACTGTGGAGCTCAGGTGCTTCACTGCAGCAGGACACGATAGAGACTGTAGTGGCACGAGAAGAGTTCATTCGGGTCATGGTAGCTTGAGCATCAAGTGCATCAGTGTCTGAGCAAAGCTCAGTTGGTTCTGTGTCGCTTGCCGAATGTTTACTGGAGAAGGCTCGATTGCAACTAGCACACGCTGAGTCACTGCATGATAATTACATCACCCAGGTAAGCCACGCGAAAGGATTGCAAGTTTTATGACGTTATTCTGGCCTCGTAAATGGTCTGTATATGTTCTGTACTATGATGGATATGGATTATCTATCCGCATGTTAAGCAACCAAAACTGCTTAATTCAAATCAAAATATTGTAGACAATAATGTCAGTAATTTATTAACAACCGTTCATACGACAGTGCTGCACTTCTTCGTCTCACAATTCATCGAAACTCTCCTAAACATCCGTACTACAAAATGCTTATATTTCGTCGCGGACGCAATTCCTCGCACCCAAGCGATCTGCACGAAAATCGGTCCATCTTTAGCTGCCGGCCATGGATCCTGGTCATAAAATGCATACTTTGATATCACCAAATGTACCATCAACTGCAACACTGTACTAGGTCTGCCTACTCAAATTTGCCTCAGAAACTTCTTCAGACCGAGCTCGAGAAATTGCATTGTCCCTACCACCGAAGATGTAGTGTATTTCTTAGTAGTTGTTTTTGAGTTTCGTTTGGTGCAAAGCACGAGTAATGTTTACACGTCTTTTCAATAATCGACGCATGTAGCTAACAAAGCAAGTCCACTTCGCATTAATCGGTTAAATTCAAATGGACCGATATACCGAGCAAACAGTTCACCAAGCTGCCAAATGCGAGTAGTATTCCAAAATCTATTACGAAATTGAACCAAATTTATTTTCGTGTGCTGGATAAAACATTGTGTCTACCTGTCTATCAACAGTACTGACCGCAAATCAATGTTCAGTTTACCTTGACTACTTTTTAATAGTTTATGTAGGCAACGCGTACACGCGATAGCGAAGCACCTTACACTTATTTATGTGTCTAGCGATCCCCCGGCTAACTGAACACAGCGTTCAATTAATCAGCAGAACTTTAATGTTGCACCCTTTCATACATGTATATCATAAGGTATGCGGTTACACCGTTTGCTAGATTAGCCAACGTGCCGACGCTGAATCGGCCTTAGTTCGTTCGCTATGGTTCACTTGTAAATCACCAGCGAAAC